>JANQAP020000253.1:141012-158165 GCA_026874005.2 Erythroxylum coriaceum
GGTGAGAGATGAGAGGCAGCGGTGAGTCGGTGACGAACGACGGTGAGAGGGAGAGACGAAGAGAGAAGAGAAGCAGAGAGACTGAGAGTGAGAGAGGCGCCAGATCTGGGTGGGGGGGTGGGGTCCGGTAGATTAGCTGATTAGGGTTTTTTTTATTTTAGCCCTCAAAAGTTGAGGAATTGTGGTACCGGCCTGGTATCGTCCGGTATCGTGGGTACCGGCCAGTACTGACCGATAAGGCCCGGTATCGACCTGTACCTAGGGCCGGTACCTTAAACACGGGTACAGTTCTCGGTACGGAACGGTACCCGTAACGCTGGTACACTCACTGACGGAACAAACACAACTGTCGATAATGTTGTAACAAACTTACCGACGGAATAGAATACACCGTCGGTAAATTTTCTGACGGAATGATATTGTCCGTCGACAATTTACTGACGGTATATTACTTGTCCGTTGGTAAATTTACCGACGGACGTTCTTTTGTTCGTCAGAAATTATTACCTACGGCCGTTTCTACGATGCCTTTATCCGTCGGTAAATTTCGTTGCTAACCTGACTTATCGACAGTCCGGTATCGTGGGTACCGGCCAGTACTGACCGATAAGGCCCGGTACCAACCGGTACCTAGGGCCGGTACCTTAAACACGGGTACAGTTCCCGGTACGGAACGGTACCCGTAACGCTGGTACACTCACCGACGGAACAAACACAACTGTCGATAATGTTGTAACAAACTTACCGACGGAATAGAATACACCGTCGGTAAATTTTCTGACGGAATGATATTGTCCGTTGACAATTTACTGACGGTATATTAATTGTCCGTTGGTAAATTTACCGACGGACATTCTTTTGTTCGTCAGAAATTATTACCTACGGCCGTTTCTACGACGCCTTTATCCGTCGGTAAATTTCGTTGCTAACCTGACTTATCGACAGAATGTTTATGTTTTATGTCGTTAATTTCCGTCACTAAACGACATTTTTCTTTTAGTATCAAAAGTTAGGGAACCGATTACCTTGGAACCTGCTTTGGATTTTCCAGCACCAGCTTTTAAGTCTTCCTTCTAAATCATTCCAGTGGTTAAACAACATATCATGCATGTAAAGTTACAAATCAAATAGTTCCAAGTAGAATGGCATAGAAATGACCAACCAATTCATTTTCAACTTCATCCAACTCTTCATTGTCACTGTAAATGCAAAGCCACGTTCAAAGTAGAAGCAACTATTTTAGAAAGCTCAATAGTAAAATTGGAAGAAGGAAGGATAAATACATACTCATCATCTTGAGCAAATCCTCTCCAAAGAGATTGCACACCAAAGACAGAAAAGAGCAGGGTTGCAATATAGTGCGACCATTAGAAAGCTGCAAAGTTGTTATCATATTACTTACTTCCCCAGGTAAATGGAAAATAATGTTTTTAGCATGACCAGTGTACTTTCAAGGGTTATATTGAATCTTTTTGTTTGATTATCAATATGAATATCTACGTCAAAGCTAAGAAGGCATGGGATCATCAAATTGTCCTAAGATCTATATGGTTCATTGCCATCTACAATACAGGGTCATTGGAATCTAACTATAAACGACGTTTTACCAGATTTGTAGCAGTCCGACCAACAAGGGCAGAGGCAATAGTCATCATCTACCGTTCAGTAACAGCACACATAAATTTAATATTTGTTAGCAACCCGCGCCAAATAAGACAATAAAATAGAAAGAGTTTATGAAGTAGGCGTACAGTAACAGAAGCCAGACAGCCTAGCAAGACACTTTTCCTGGGGTAGCGCATTGCCAAGATCTTAAAAATGCAGTAACATCATAGTGTCAGCCATAACTTTCAAGTTGGAGAACTTTACACGAACAAGAAAAATACTAGAAACAATTCATCATATCAATTAGGTTGCTCAAATAATATAAAAAAGATCATTTATTATTATTTTTATATTCCTTCTTGAAGTTACACATGTTTACTCGATCAAAACACAACGCCAAATCGAACAGATAATCAGCCAACTATATTATATCTCCACTACATGTAAAAGAAATGATTAGGGAATTTTGGATGTGCTTGGCCTACGTCAATACAGGTTGCTGTTTTTCTTAAGGATAAAACAAGCAATACAAGAATGCTCAAATGATCAATATACATACAGCTGCAACACAGAAGGTACGATCACCAACTTCTGAAAGAATTGTTATGGCAAGAGACTTAGTCAACCCCTGATTATGCAAATACGTTGCCAGAAGAAATGGAACTCAAAATATGAGCATCAAAAGATAGAGCCTTTAGTTGGATTGAACACAGATAACGGAATCTGAACCATGAATACTAAACCTGTGATGTTAAGAAGCTCATCTTTTCAGAATGCAGAAGCTAGCCTCAAGAGGCTTGAGAGAGAGCACAGAAGATATCAGATGACTTTTATCTGGGACAGACCTTACGTCGACCGTACAACTATGTTAATTAACATTGAAGAATGCAATACTGGGCTCCATGATTTATTGTTAGAAAATAATAACTTAGTCTAATAAGCTCCAAAAGGAGGTGACTTTCACGAAGTACCAATAGTTAGTTTTCTGTGATCAAGTGCAAAAGATAACCATCTGCGTTTTGCTTTGAATTTATAAAAGATACAATATAATTTCATCAGCAGAGTAGGCGCCATTCACGCGTCATTGTCTTCGTACCAGGTATAACCGAAACGAACGTGAATATAGGGGGAAGGTGCTTTTCTTTTATTATAAAAGCAAAAGGATTCGCATCTTCAGTGAATGAGAGAAGGAACTGAAACGAACGTAAACGTGCGGGGAAGGTTCTTTCCTGTTATAATAGAAGCAAAAAGATTCGCAACTTCAGTGAATGAGAGAAGGAACTGAAACGAACGTAAATATGCGGGGAAGGTTCTTTCCTGTTATAATATAAGCAAAAGATTCGCACCTTCAGTGAATGAGAGAAGGGACATTTTTTCGTCAAAAGATCATGAAGTCTCTTAAAAAATGTGCCGGATGATTTGGTTTATTATATATGCACTAGCTGATGAATGGTATGTTCAGACTTTAATCCTTTATATGTTGTGGAAAGTTATCAACGTAAGCTGCCAAGATCTACTAAGATGATAAGAT
This sequence comes from Erythroxylum coriaceum, assembly GCA_026874005.2. NCBI lineage: Eukaryota > Viridiplantae > Streptophyta > Magnoliopsida > Malpighiales > Erythroxylaceae > Erythroxylum > Erythroxylum coriaceum. The sequence continues at coordinate 144,149 of JANQAP020000253.1, forward strand.
TAGCCCACCATTGAAAGTGAGAGAACTATTTAACATAAGAGGATCAAATGCTTAACTTGGAGTAACGGCAATTCATCTCAAGACAGGAATGTCGCCAGAGAAGATTCAACCTTTCAGAAAACTTGCTCCACATCTGGAAAGCTGTAAACATAATTCTTGTTCATTTGTGATGGCTTGGCTACAAAGATTGCTATATTCAGATAGCAATTACCAGAGAGCAAAAAGGTAAGGTACTGGAGATATAGATATTATCAAGCAACCCAAGTGAACAAATCAACTGCATAAGTGTTAGGAAATTAACCGTGATTAAATTACGGATGCAACACAAAAATAAAATTTTTACGGCCTTGGATTAGAGAACAATAATTGAACAATTTGAAAGGATGAATTATAAAATAAAGGGATTGTACCTAATTCGAGGTTCCTAGTGAAACCTTTTCGAAACTTTTTTAAAGTATCAACTAAGAGTTTTCACGCGTTCAACCTCTAATAGTATCCATAAAATAACTAAAAAAGAATTCAACTATTTGAGAGAAAATAAATAAGAGTGCTAGCTCCTTCAAGCTAATTTCTTCTATATAGAAACAAACCTTAGTGTTTTATTTTTATTAAAATTAAATATTCCAATTATAGTTAAATTCAAATTCTAATTTAGTTTAATTTTAATAAAATTAAATGTCTCGTATTTGAACTCTGAAGTTTCTCAAATTTTATAGATAAGTCTAACATATTTAAATTGAATTTTCTCTTTTTAATTGTGCTTTATGTGTAATTTATTAGGTTCCTAGTATGTTAGCAATAATTATAAATTCTAATTTTAATTCATAATTAGAATTAGATAAATTAAAACTTTTTAATTTATCTTTAATTAAACAATTTATTATTATAAATCAGGATTAACGTATAGTAACATGTTATGATCACCCAAATATTAGAAATATCAAAGTGATTTGACTTAACTTGTCTATAAATGGTTATGATGTATGATTTAATCACTTCATCTTCTAATGTTCTAATTGGACATAGAGTATATATGTAGTGTCTACTCTTATCAAATCCTATCATGCTCCTTCTTGTTAATTACTTGATAGTTTACTATTCATATTTTCATTGTTACTAGAGTATGCATCTAAATGCTTTTAAGCCTCTTTAAGTTTAGAAAATAGCTTCTTCTTTTTTATACTCATATTTTCAGGGCTCTTAACTAGTTCATCATATTATAATTTAACATCACTATCACTATCACTATCGTAAGATTTAGAGTTGGAGAGTACCTTATTATTATATTTAGTCATAAAGCATATGTGAGCTACTTATTTTTCCAAATACCCACCTTTTAGAATTACTTGTTTCAGTCTAATTGGAGACTTTAGGTACCTTTTCTTTTTTTTTGTGCCTCTTCTCCTTTATGTCATTTTTATCATATTTTAATTGTCCTTGATCAAAGGGTATTAAGATTTTCTGTGCTTGAGTTTCCTATAATTAAAATAAATTATGTTATTTAATTTACATTTTAAATCTACCTTACCACCCCTGAAGTCCATTCTTTTAGGGAATTTCTTTTTCCTAAAAAATTTCTTGAATTTTTTGGTGATAAAGACAATGTCTTCCTTATCACTTTCACTAGTTAGTGTCTCTTCTTCTTTACTTGATTCCTTCTTTTAGGCTTTGAAAGCTAAGTTCTTTTTTCTTAGAGCCATTGTCTCCTCTTGTTAACTCTCTTTGAGCCTTATTTCTTAGGTGAGTAGTGATCAAATAAGTCCCTCTAAGGGTAGCATATTAAGGTATTGTACTTCTATCACCTTGGCTTTCTAAGACTAAGAAAGAGACTTAAACAATTTACTCACCATTTCAACATTAGTATATATCTTGCCTAAGCCTTTAAGGGCATTAATAATCTTAATAAATCTAGTGTACATGCTATATATGCTTTCATCATATTTATTTGAAACAATTTATATTATTGTATTAGTTTGTTCACTTTGATATCCTTTAATTGATTTATTCCCTCATATGTAACTTTTAAACCATGTCAAATTTTATAAGACATTTCATACAAAGAAACTTTATTGAATTCATTTGTTCTCAATGAACAAAAAGATATGTGAATAGCCCTGTTATTTAAGGAAATTATTCTCCTATCTTGAAGGTCTCAAACTTCTTTTAGTTTGAGAATTTTTTATCATCTATCACTTAATTAGGAATGTGTGGACCATTTGAAACAATTTTCTACAAGTGAACATTTTCAGCCATAAAGAATAATTTTATTCAAGTTCTTTCAATAAATGTAATACTTTTTAGGGTTAATTACTTAAAAAAACCATAAACTTACACAAATTTACAATTTTAGGCCGAACTTTAAAAAGTGACAATTAAATACCTAAACTTTCAATTTTTTTCAAATATATATTGGAGCATAATTTGGTTCTTTTTTGGGCTTTTGTTTTTTCGATTCTTATAATTGGTTAACCCTGTTATATTGAATCAACAAACCTGTAGCCTAGTGGTTGATAATTTCATGTTTAGTTTAATATGATCATACATTAAAGTTGGTACTGCATATTGCAAGATTGGAATGAGTTAGCAAAAAATTATGCTATTTCTTTTTTTTATTCATAACTTGATCTTGAATTCCCAACTTCTAAAGGAAAATTTAGAATCACTTTGCTTCCACAGAGCCTAAAAGTTGCATTATCATAATAGCAGCTTCTATAGCAGAGTTAAATGTGCAAACCCGAGTGCCTTTTCAGTTTAGGTCATGAATCTCTACCCTATACTTGCCCATGGTCATCAAAGAACAACTCTTTAATGCTTCTCTTGGTTCGCAGTCTCAATTATGTTGTTAACTGTTGCTATGTTAGGAGGAGTTATGGTTATGTTCGTTATCGTGGGTTTTCGCTAGCTTAAAGTTGAACCCTTTGAGGGCTTTGGTTGCTTAGAATCAAGGTGTACAGTTCGGTTGTTAATGAACATGAAATTGTCCACAGAAGTGAAGTATGTTAACAAGTGTTGTCTGATAAGTTCTAGGGTTGAAGATTCATCCAGAGAATCTATTGAAAACTTAGCTAGTGATAGTGTGGAAATTTGAGTTCAAAGAGAGAAGAAGAAGAAGAAGAAGAAGAAGAAGAAGAGAAAAATGAGACTTTTGTTATTGTTGAGTGAAAATTAGAGAGTGAGACGTATATAAAAGGTAGAACAATAAGGAAGCCATTGAAGAGGGAGGAGGTTTCTTAGGAGGTTCCATAGGTGGTGTGAGGAAGCATTCTCAGCAAAATTCAAAGGTTTCTTACATGTCATTAACCATGTCTGACGTGACTTATCACGTCAGCTTTGTTAATGGAGACACTAATGTTGGGCTATATTTGAGAAAAATTAAAATTTTGAGTATTTAATTGTCATTTTTTAAAGTTTGGACTATAATTAAAAAAGAACAAATTTTAGGTGTTTTTTGTAATTAACCCTACTTTTTAGCAAAGAAATGAGTCTTACTAATATTTTGGCAATCTTGTTAGGTGAAGATGTACATGCTCGTAAATATGCTATGAGTATCTTTTTGTAAAAATTTTATTTGAAATTACAATAAAAAAAACCAATTTTGATTCCACTTATTAATTTCTAAAGGCACCAAGAGGGGGTGAATCGAATGATAAAATATTATTACAATTTCAATTGATAATGAACCTAATTTAATTTCAAATTGATGATAAAAATACAATGAAAAATCATTTTAACTCAATCAATCAACCAAGAATAAAGTAAAAAGTATAAAGAAAAGGAGCTACCAACCGATTTGATAGTAGTTCGACAAATAAATATTGCTTATGTTCACTCGTCAATTCTCTCTTAGAATTCCACTAATCTCTTCTTAATTTCAACTAGATGAAGAGAAATCTTCTTTCAATAATCTTATTCGAAAAAGAGGAACCTTTGTGCAATCTTCATTAAAAGGTGAAAAGGAACCTCAATGCTTCTTAAAATAATCAAATATAAGAAAACCAACCTCAATTGACGTTTACAATTCAAATGAACCTTACTTGCTCACTTTAATGCTCAAAGACTATCAATCACTTCCAACTAATGAATAAATGCTTATGAATGCTCAAAAACTCTTCTACATGTGTTATTATAACCCCTAAATTTCATAAAGATATTTAAGAAATGAATTTCCAAGCATTTATACCAATGTTAGTTCCAAAATGTTGTTAGACACAAGAACTAACTGTTGTAATGACTAGTAATATTGACATTGGTCGACCAATAGCACATTGGTCAACCAATGTGACACATTGATCGACCAATATATCAACTAATATCATATACATACTCTTAATAGATAATTTTTCAAAACTCCTGATATATTGGTTGACTGATGTCTTTAGAAACGTTACATTGATCCTACACCTACAATGTGTCTAATAACATATTTTCAACGAATTTTCAAGTTTCTTTTAAAGATCAAACCTCAACTCTTCATACAAAACTTGATCTAAAATGTTTAATTTTTTTCAAAGAGTACTATAAAGATGAAGAGAGTTTTTAAAAATCGATACATTGATTTCTCTTAATAAGAATAAAAGATTTATGCGTTAAGGTTAAAACATAATATGTTTACACATGAAAAGTCCCTAAAGAACTAAAATAACTAAGTAAGAGCTACACAAAAGATTACAAGTAATTTGTAGACTTTGTCTTAATCATCTTTAGTCTTGGGGAGTGCTTGGTTGATGGGTTTGGGAAGGGTTCAATAGGTAAGGAATAAATAATAAGTGGTTGGTTGATTATTATGATTATAGGAGCAATACTTTGATATCAGACTTTCGGGGATTACTCGATACCCCCCAAATATCAGAGGAATGAAAATCATTCATGAGTAAAGGGCCAATGTTACAGGCGTGACAATGGTTGGCATGCTTGTGACATTCCCTTCTTCTTCTTTTTAAAAAATATTTTTAACAATTATATATAATTAAAATATAATTAATTAAAATAATATTATAATATAATTAATTAAAATATAATTAATTACAACATAATTAGTTAAAATAATATTATAATATAATAAATCAATTATATATTTTTCTCTTTTTTAGTAATTAAATATAACTAATTAAAATATATTAAAATTTGATGTAAAACAAAAATTTAACAAACTTTTATTTCTCAATATTTTTAACAAATCAACCACTATTAATAGTAATTGTAATCATTCATTCGTTCTAACTAACTATCATATTTATAATGATTATATCTATTTTCATTCCTCACTATATTTATTCTCATTCTTATTACCATCACCCCATTTGAAACAACCGCCCCCTTAGGGGTCGTTTGGTTTCGCTTATGTTTTTTTGTTGTAGTTTATAATTTTAGTTTTTTGTTTTTTAATTAAAAAAAACCTATTTAGTTGAGATTTGTAATAAAAAACTGAAAATAAAAACATATTTAGTTTTATCCTCCTATTTTTATTTTTGTAATTATTCTTTATATTAATAATTTTAAATAAAATATATTATGTTTTTAAATCAATTAATTCTCATTATAGTATTATCTACATATAGGAATATTTTTATCTACATATACAACAACATATTCCACTCCTTAAACCATTATAAGATAGTTTGATCTATATATAAAACAACATAAAGATTAAAGAGTCCTTATGAACGAACATTAAGGTGGAACCATCCACCAGACTCAGGAATATTTTCCTTTATTACATAAAAATGTTCCAAATTTTTTAATAATTTCCTTCTAATTTTATCCGTACAATCATGTATTGAGAAAAGATGAATAAAATATTGTTTTTTTGTACAATTTAGTACTTTCTTATTCTATTTTCTAGTATTTGCTTCAGGGCATCATAAGAACAAAAGACAAAAGCCAGCCAAAAAGTATTCGAGAAAGAAAAGAAAAGGAAAAAAACAATCTCAGGTTTGAATGTTTTGGAATCAGTTTGCCAAAGGAGGAATTACAAACCAAGTGACTTGGTATGAATCTATATATCAACTCCATCTTCGGTCAAAAGATCCCCACTTTCACCGAGGATAAGATGAGTATTCCGCTTACTGTGAATAACTCATCTAAATGCTCACGTGCTTTAGAGTTGGAGAATGGAATTGCAAGCCATGACATCTTTGAGAAATATTTATTAAACGATTCATCATCCTCATCAGTTGTAACAAAAACAATCTCCAAGTCCCCTTTCGACGCAAGTTCATTGTAGACTTCCACTGGAGCTGGGTAAACTTTCGACACGAACCGCATCACGATGCTGAGAAATATATCCCAATTTTCTTACCCTTCAAATTGTCGATCTTAACCTATAAAAAATCCCCAAGGGATACTCAATTACTATTGAATTGAACTCCTACAATTTATGTATCTTTCAACTAATAAAGTAAGAGCTAGCTTTACATGTACATTTGGTTCTAGTATTCATTTTAGTTTCACTTCCAAAACGTACAAGACATTCTTCCATAATAGTTATTCCTCATTCACCCCTCTCCGAGTTCAACCAATCAATTCTTTAATATGTCCCATCTCTTATAATAATGATCTACCAATTTTGATAACATAATTTTTGGAATTGTGGAATCGTAGTTGAATCCTTGTCTAGACTTAGAAGACTGCAAAATTTACTCTCCATTCCCTTTTTTTTTGTTATTGTGAACATTAGATCTCAAAAGCTCACAAATTAGTACTCAAGAAGATATCCCAAGTGAAAAACCTTGAAAACCCAAAAGACGAAGAACAAGAAATGACCAGATCATGATATTATCAGCAAAAAGAGGATAAAGAGACAATAAAGTTGTTTGTTTTGTTGCTGATTCTGAATATTAGATCTCAAAAGCACACAGATTAGTGCTCTAGAGTATCCTAGGCGAACAACCTTGAAAACCCAAAAGATCCCTTTTTTGTGGTTGTTTTCATAAAAGGAGCAACACACAAATCAACAACAAGAAGCATTTTGTATACTAATCAAAGTTACAACGAAGTCTAACCTCAGAAGTCAGATGAAGCATGAGGAGAACATCACCACCAGTTACCGTCGCCACACAATCAACGGTGGCAGTACAAGCCTTGAGTCCCTTGCAAGGAGATTGAAACTTGTGCAAAGCATCGTGCTCCATCAAAGTGATGGCTCCGAGAATAGTAATATGTAGCTCAAACAAATTTCTCATCAAAGAAACTCCAAAAGCAAGTTCGCAGTGAACTGACCTTGTGTGTTTGTAAAAAAATGAACTGACTTAGCGACTCTTTTTCTACACTCAACTGCAATCTGAGTGACCATTAAATCCAGTAACTTTCTTAAACTTATTGGAGCCGGATCGTTTCGATCCCGTTCGGTTGTCCAACCCAGGGAACATTATTGATGTAACCCAAAAATTTGAGCCCATAACTAGCCCAATATCGAAGCTTAAGCAGCATAAGCTGTGTGTGTGTCTTAACTCTCAAGTCTCAAGAGGAGCGCCTCCTTGTTGTCACAATTCGACTGAAACAGAGCACATAGAGCTCTTGAACATGGGATACGTACAGGAAGCACGTGAGAATCACGTGAAAAAGAAGGTGGAAGAAGGTCTTTTTCAACATTTTTCTCTTCCTTTTCTTCTCGTATAATTGGGTGATTGAGATTTTGGTAAATTTGAATGTCAAATGTGTATTTGATGTGAAGCTTTGAGAAGTAAAATGAAGCAAATGGCGTTAAAAGAATGTGATCATTACACTTCCAAGTATGCACAGTGCGCCTCCGGAAGAACCATTTCTGTTGTCTGGCAGTGCCGAAAACAGGCTAAAGAGTTAAACGAATGCCTGCACCAGTTGTAAGTTCATCAATTTTCTATCTTCGTATTGCCCACTTGGGTTTTGCTTCTATTTTGTTTTCTCTAATTTTGATTGGATTTCGTACTAACTTTGTGTCTGTGTTGGTATTTTTATGGTCAGGCATGCTTTATTCTGTTTTTTCCTTGTTCATTTTCCCTTTGTTGCTTGTTTGTGTAATCAAGTTAATGAACTGTCCTGTGCTGGCCTTAAGGCGCTTGGTTGACTGTCTTGTTGAGTAGTGGAAAGACAGTTCATTGGACTATTGAAATGGTTGGTGGTATGTATTTTATTTGATTGATTTTTTAGTCTTGGGTGTTGTTCTCCACACATGTTTTCCATTAGAAGATTGGATTTTGTTATTTGGGGAATTTCTTTCTGTTTGGAGTGTTAATGTTATGAACGTTTTTGTACTCTCTCTCCCGGCTTTGATTACAAGTTGGGAGGGTGGAGCTTTTCCAACAAGGTCAACGCTGCTAATTGTGAGTACAAGATGTTCAATTTTGAAGGTTTCTTTTGTTTGAAAATTTGAATGGGATAGCAGACCTAGTGTTATGGAGCTTGGATATCGATCTTACGCAGAAGTATGATATTTATCAACCTTTTGAAACTTTTATGTCATTGTTTATCGGAAATAACCTCTCTATTAGATAAGGGTAATGCTGTATACTATTAAACCTCTCTAGATCTCGAGTTCAGTGGGACTCTCGTTGGGTGTTGTTGTAGTTTATGGTTTCCACTTCCAAAACTATTCATCCTTGGTTTCATGAAGAAGATTTGTCTATCAAATATATGAAATATTTCACAATTTGTCTGAGATTCTTACATTTGCTATTGTATTCTAGTTTCCTTTGATCTTTGTAGCATATTTCAAAAGATTCTTCAAAAGTTTGGGGTCCCAACTGTGCATGATAAACCCCAATACTGCAGAGGAAATTAAGTGAAGAGTTTCATAGTTTAATGAATCTTCTACTTATTTGATGGCAAAAAAGAGACAGAGGAATGAAGAAGACTCATATGCCTTTATTGAAACTATTTTAGTGAAATTTAATAACCAGCTGACCTTATTTTGTAACCCTAGTCTCTCTTTCAAAGAAAAGAATGATGAAGGGTGGAAAGGACTGAAATATCCTCCAAAACGAGTCCTAGTTGTTCTGCTTCTTTTATTATCGTTTTCCTGTCTTATAACTTTAATTCTTACATGGATGAGACTGATAAGTGAAAAATTCTGATCCTAAGAGACTGCCAAAAATGGATAGCTTGAAATTGCTCCTATTCTTAATATTCTTTCAGCTGGGAAGCAATATATATATAAAGGTGCTACGCTGGCTAATGATAGTGCCCATGGTGAAGTTGTTCATATTCAGTATTTGGTTTTTGTGCTTATACTATGAGTCACTATTGGGAATTGCTTAGGACCTGTTTCTCTAATACATCTCCTTTGGTTTCTGTAGTCAATTTTTATGGAAGGGTATATCTATTCATTAACATCAAAATATCTATAATCAATTTATTACTAGATTTCACAGAAAGATACAAAGCTAAGTGGGGACACGGGGGCATCATTTTATCTATTTCACAGAAAGACTCTTCTAGATGATTTTTGGCTGCCAACATGCAAGTGTTTGGGTGTATTATCCTTATATTGACTTGGAATAGTTAATCTGTTCGTTAGCAGAAACTTCTTGAAAAAACCTGGCTTTCTTTGTGTAAGAAAAACAAATAGGAAGAAGACTATGCTTGCTGGCGTAATGCATGACAAGGCGATTGTTTCACACTAGAAGGCTTTATATTCCCTCTTTCAGTGCAGATTTTGCCTGGAACTGACATGATTGCCACTTAAAGTTAATAATATTAGATGCATTTAGTACTTGTAGAAACCAAAAACCAGGCTTGGGACTTGTTTAGGAACCCTAAACTGTCGGAGTTAATGAATCACGATTGAGGCTTTGACCGTGTTAACTTGATTCCATTTCACTTCATATCATGTCTTTTTGCAGCACGAATGATGCTGTGTTGGAAGAAATGAAGAAGGAATACATGCTTCAAGAAAAAGGAAAGTAATCTTTGAGAAGCCAACCACAAGGGCATTGATAAATTCTGATTGTTGGGTGAGTAGATTTCAGTCTTTAAGTTGGGACTGATTCCTGTGAACTTGTTTAATTTGTCCGGAATTTTTGTTCACCTAAATTGAGCAATTCAGTGTTCAGTAATCAGTTATGTATTGTACGTTTAGATTTAGTGTAGTTTCTAAAAATGATCTCAAACTGACTATGGAAGCAGACTTGTTCTTGTGAGATTGTGGTAGTTCTGGTAATGTAATGCTTATAATAACTTTCAGCTAGGGAGTGCTGGCTTCATGTAAATTTGAGTCGTAAAGCTTTTTAAATGGCTGTGAATTCTAGTCATTTGTTGACTTTCTGAATAAAGCTGTTCCTTCGAAAGTTTCGAGTTAGCTGTCATCTGCATATAGACCACATGGTATTCGAACCAGATCACTATGGGGTTTTCAATAGAACCAGGACCATCCTGAGTTTTATTAATATGGCTACACTCCGATGTGAATTTGAAGCGGACATTCAAACGAAGAACGAAAGAAGCTTACCAAGTTGTTTAAGTTTGTTTCTTGTGGAAATAAACTCGACCTTCCACCTTAGGGGGATAAAGCTTCCTTTAGGTTAGACATGATCTTAGGGTTATAGGATTTGTTGTAGTAGTTTACTGAATCTCAAGATTTGAAAAGCAAAGTTCACATTCTTTTCCGTCACACAAAACACATTTGGCTTCACGCTTGCTAAGTCTCAAATCCGACTTACTAACTAACCTCTTAATAGATTTTGGTGTGATCTAACTGAACTTAAAACTGAAAAATCATAACTTCAAATTCATCACATTTTAAATAAAACACAAACTTTATAAGAATCTAATTGAGGAAAATAACATGATAATTTCAAATCAGGCATTCCCCTCAGTTAATAAAATCAAACACTAAATTGTATTTTCTATAGCTTGGACTCGATTTAGCATAAAGTTAAGTATAGGGATGACAATTTTTAATACACGAGCTTAAATTTAGTCCAGCTCATAGATTAGGTCTAAGTCCTAGTTTATAGTGACTCGAGACTTAATTATTCTAAACAAACAATATCGTTTTACTTAGAGAAGTTAGGCTTTAGATAGATTCAATGTTTTAAAAACTGGACCGAACATCAAATCGATCAAAAGAGAGGTTTAAGATTTAAATGTTTAATCGGTAATAAACCGTTATAAAATCAGTATATAATAAATGAAAAGTAAAACTTATAAGAATAAATAAAAATAAAATATTTTATTGATTCCATATTTTCCATTATGATTATCAATTGTAATAAAGAAGACCAACAATAGTATAATGGATACACAAAAGACCAACATATATTACTTATTTATTAAACTTTGTCTAACCGACGTACTGCTAGTTTTCAATTTTGGTATTTTAGATCAACAAATTATATAGCTAAAAGAATATACAACCCACCTATCAAAAATAGAAATTGATATGAAGTAAAATTCTAAATATTATAGAAATTTATAAAGAAAAAAGTTAGTTCTTATTTTTTAACAATAAAATTTGTAGATATTCATTCTTTTCCATCAAATAAAAATATTTAAAGAGTTCTGCCCATGAAATCGATCATCTAAGCGGGACTTTTCAGCAACTGTATCCATATACCGTAACTTGTTTCTGTCATCTTTGTTTCTATCATCTTTTCCTTTTTCATTTAGCTTCTCAAAGCTCCTTTCAGTAGCTCTCTCTTGCCCTCTCTCAACAGAACGATCTCTTACATATCTTTCCATTGACCTGTCTCTTGATCTTTCTGTTATAATATCATCCATGCAAAATTTATCAGGACGGTCTTACCGATGAAAATAGTAGCATTGCGGCACCTGAGCAAATCGATAAAGGCCAGGTATGGACATAACATCTCCCCCCAGTATTTTCAATCCAAAATCAACATGTGGTTGCACATAGATCAATAACAATCATTGATTAGAAGGATAGATCATAAACTTTCTACCTTCAAGTCTTCAATTAAAGTATCTAGCGAAAACCATGGCAAACATAGCTTACCTTCTGTATCAAGGACACTACAATGTTTGCGAAACATGGGAAAGTGGGCACCAGAGGTTTCAAAGTTACCCGCAGTGTTGCATATACTTGCAAATCCACCAACTGAAAAGAATTATTGATGACTATCTTTTCGAAAACATTAGTATTTCTAGAAATTAACAATCTTGTTATTCGGTTAAAGATAATTTCTTACCTGGAATGTAATTTGCAAAGACATTAACTTCAACACCAAAACTATGTTTGGATTGCCTGCCCATCTAATTGCTGGCTCCAAGACTAAAGCCTTGTCATTGGTCTCATATATTTTAAGGTTTGAAATTATTAAAAAAAGAAACATTATGTTAGAGTTACTTTAAACAAAAATGGAAATCTTGGAGTATGAATTAAGAAGCAAAAGTTTATATCAAAAAAATTATCAAGATAACGAAATGCAGTTCGATCTTGTCACGGATATAAAGGAAAGAAAACCTTATAAAGTTTCGTCACATCAATTGAACATATTGAGACTATCCTGAATCATTGTCTGAACTTGAGACAACATTTTACTTAACATCTTACCACACGTGTTCATAAGCACAGTTGCGTAAAGAAACAAGTGCAAACGCACAAACAGTCTCTAAGAAACAAAAAATTTGGTTCATAGACTATAAATGAAGCTAACGTGAAAAATGAAGTTGAAAGCAAACTTACCATGAATTACAGGAGGGAGAGTTCTAAGAGTTAATTGTTCGAAATCAAGGGCTTTGATTTTATACTTTACGCATCATATTGAAATCCAGATGAAATGAAATCCTGAAGCGTCTGATTGAAACTAAAATACTTTTTTTTTTCACCCATGATCCACGAGATTTTCGATTCACATGATGTTAAAATACCAAAGAAGATGAGAGATGAACTGATGAAAAACTGTTAAAAAAGGCAAAACCCAATTCGAACTTTATATCCAAACTTTTGTTGTGAAAATTGACTGGATTAGAGCAGGTTCGCAGCTAATTAGGACTGAAAGGAATAGTAATGAACACACAGATTTTACGTGAAAAACCCCTAAATTAGGGTAAAAACCATAGACAAGGATAGAAGAATTTAACTGCTGAGAAAATTGGAGAATTACAAGGAGAAAACTACACCCACAAAAATACACAAAATATTTTTATGTCTCTCTCTCTCGCTTTTTTCTCTCTCTCCTCACACCTCTCTTAAGATTTGGGATGCGTTTCTTTGTTTATCTCCTGCCTATTTATTGGCAGGAGAATGAAGGGAGGTTGGCCGAATTGGCCAACTTTCTTTGTTGGCTTATTAGACAAGTTAGGCATTCGGTGCCTAACTTGCCAACCAACTAAGTTTGACAATTCTCCCACTTGAATATTTGATTGAGAATCAATCATATCTTTATACAATTCTTTCTAACTTGTCACTTCATGTTGCTTACGTCTCTGTCAGGCCACATGAGGATCGACACCACATAAATTTGTTAGCGTTGATTGCTTTTGTCATAAAATCTGCAAGTTATCCATTGTATGAATTTTCTGCATATCCACCATTCCTTCTTCCACTTTCTCACGAACGAAGTGATACTGAACTCGAATGTGTTTTGTCTTTGAATGAAATGCTAGATTTCTTGCAAGATGCAAAGCACTTTGGTTATCACAAAATAGAGTAATATTATCTTGTTTATACCCAAGTTCTTCCAACAACATCTTCAACCACACTGCTTCTTTACTTGCTTGTGTAGCTGCTATATATTCTGCTTCTGTTGTTGACGTAGCCACAACTGCCTGCAGTTTTGAAACCCAACTCACAGCTCCTTTAATAGTGTAAACACATATCCTGTAGTGGATTTACTTTTATCAAGATCACCTGCATAATTAGCATTAACATATCCTTTGACAGTAAAATTTGATCCTCCATAACATAATGCAACATCTGAGGTTCCTTTCATATATCTGAGAATCCTCTTAACAGTTTTCCAACGCTCTCGACCAGGATTCGCCATATATTGACTAACCACTCTCACTGCATGTGCAATGTCTGGTCTTGTACAAATCATAGCGAACATTAAGCTTCCCACTGCTGATGCATATGGTACTC
>JANQAP020000253.1:158265-179264 GCA_026874005.2 Erythroxylum coriaceum
CAATTGTAGCACTTGAAATTCTTCTTACTCTTGGATTTTGATCTACCATGACTATGACTCCCACTTGGGCCACGTTCTATTGATCTTCCTCTCGTCACCGCTAAGGCCTCTGCTTGTTGCGAATTTGCCAGTCTGTCGTCCTTACTTTTGCGTCGACTCTCTTCTTCTAGAATAGCAGCTGCAATATTGTCGAAGACTAGAGTATTTGTGTTGTTTGTTAAATTGATGACGAGTTGATCATATGAATCTGGTAGACTTTGGAGTAGAAGTTCTGCACGTTTACTTAGCTTTATTGTGTGCCCCAATGATGTGAGTTGGGAAAATAGTGTATTTAAAGTGTTTAAATGCTCCGTCACCGAAGTGGATTCCGCCATACGTAAAGTGTATAGTTTCCTCTTCAGAAAAATTTTGTTCTGGAGTGATTTGGCCTCGTACAATTTTGTGAGGTGATCCCAAATCTCTTTTGCCGTCTTCTTCTCCTTTATGTTTGACAACACTCCATCTGCTAGTGCGAGATGAAGATTTGCAATAGCATTTCCATCCATCTCATTCTACTTTTCATCTGTGACTCCAGTTGACCGTTCATTAATGATTGTCAGACAATTATCTTTTCTCAAGATAGCTTCATCTTGAGTTTCCACAATGAGAAATTACTCCCATTAAACTTTTCAATCTCAAATTTTGCTTCTATCAGGAACATAATTTAGCTCTCACTGTTTCATGTGAATAGTACTCGTATGTATGAACAGTACCCCCGTATATGTGAATAGTACCGTATGCGTGAATAGTACACCAGGTAAGTTCCCAGGAAAGAGAGGTGGGTCACAAACGGACACGCTTAAGTACCAAGTCTTTCCTTAGCCAGAACTTTCCTAGACATGCACTTCCACACTACCACACCAAAGCTTCACCGCACCAAATGAATCTTTTCCAAGAAAATCTTTTCTGATGTGGAAGATTAGTCAAAACTGCGACCACAGAGCATACTCCGAATTTTCAAGAAAAACACACCTTTGTTCTGATACCACTTGTTGTGAAAATTGATTGGATTAGAGCAGGTTCGCAGCTAACTAAGACTGAAAGGAATAGGAATGAACACACAAATTTTACGTAAAAAACCCCTAAATTAGGATAAAAACCACAGACAAGGATAGAAGAATTTTACTGCTAAGAAAATTGGAGAATTACAAGGAGAAAACTACACCCACAAAAATACACAAAATATTTTTGTGTGTCTCTCTCTCTTTTTTCTCTCTCTCCTCATACATCTCTTAAGATTTGGGATGCGTTTCTTTGTTTATCTCCTGCCTATTTATAGGCAGGAGAATGAAGGGAGGTTGGCCAAATTGGCGAACCTTCTTTGTTGGCTTATTAGGCAAGTTAGGCATTCGGTGCCTAACTTGCCAACCAACCAAGTTTGACAACTTTCTTATATAATTTTCTCATTGAAGATTGGAACAAACGATGACGCTGACCTAAACCAGAACCATGAACTGAATGAGATATTCAAATAACTTCAAGACAAACACATCAAGAAGATGAATCAAGAACTGAAAAACTTGGGCTTGGCCAGTTGTTTTAGATTGAAACAAGTGGATTACCGATTACACTACAAAAGAACAAAGATTAATCCAGAGAAACAATGACAAAACCATCTCATGCAACAAAGAAAGTAGATTACTAATCAAGCACCTCCTCCATATGTTGTAAAGGTGCGATATTTAAGAATGGGATTACCTTAACCTCTCTGGGTTGAGTGTAGATAAAGAGAAAGAAGCCAAGCAGGAGTCCAAGAGGAAGTCCAAATCCAAAACTAATAAACCCCAACAAAAGCTCGACGAGTATGGAAGATATGTATATAGTAGAGCAGAATCAGCTGTGAAGAGAAGGCGGTGAAGAGGAGAGGAGAAGCTCCAGCCTTCGATGAAATGAAACTTGGAAGTAGCCTTCGGCTATATCTGGAGTTTTGTACAGTGAAAGAGCGGTTGGACTGGATTGATGAAAAACGGGCCGGTTTATTCATAAATCGGTTTGTTTTAATACATAGAGATTATTAGGTAAAACTGAATTGGATCACTGGTCGATTTAAATTTTTTCCGATTGGACCTATCGATCCGGTCCAATTTTTAAAAGCTTAGATAGACTTTAATTAAAAAAATTTCGCTGTTATATTTTTTTAGTTTTAAAAAATTATCAGAAGTGCGCCAATTGCCATCTGAGTTAAGCAAATAGGTTAAGGTTACTTAATTTCTTTTTTAATTACTTTAGATCTCAAACACTCATTTCCCGTCAAAGTTGGACGAAATTGAATTAATATAAAGAGTATTAAGATTTAATTGAATATTTTTTTTAAATTGAGCGCGTAAATGAACAGAGAAAAGAGGTAACCATTTGGGGTTTAGAGCTCTCTCTGTGTCCAAGATTTCTCCAACTTTTTCTGCTTCTCTCTCAAGGCGCGTACGACAGCTCTTCCTGTTCATAGGTAAAACCATCCCTCGTTTTTCCCTCTTCTTGGTGTATTCCGTTTCATTTTTATCTTTTCTTCCACAATTCTTTTTTCTCGGAGAGCCCAATTACAAGGGACATGATGAAATGGAAATATTCTGATGACGAAAAAAGAACCCATTAACGATTTGGCCTTTTAGAGTTAGTATCTCAGATGGGTTTTTGAAGAGGAAGCCATTTTGCGATAATGAATTGTTGTCTATGAACATTATTTCTTGAATAAATGTTTGGATCGTTAAGTACAAACATTAAAATTAAAATGTTGCATTCAAGCATTTTGGAAAGATGAATTTCAATAATGTCAAGGTTCCCAGGGCTTTTTCTGGTGGTGATAACGCTTCAGCCCTGATTTAGGCTGGCGTTTTTGGTGCACTTGGACTGTATGCGGTTTTTAACAGGCTGTTTAATGTTGGGGACTGCGTCCAGCCATAATATTTTACCGGTTTTTTGGCTGTCAAAGACAAGGTTACTTTTTTAGATTATTTTCCATTTATGAATTTTAGGCTTATTAATTCCATGCGTCTGTGATTTTATTTTAATCCAGAACCTTCTGAGTTTTCCTTTAGCATAATTACAAAGTGTCTGGCTTCATGTTGCATGTATGTGCACCTTCTGTGCTTTCAACTAGTTCTTCTCAATTTTGTGGTTCTATACCTAGTAACGCACTTAGCCATATCAATGCACCCGCAATACCCATTTGTCTAGAAAATTTCTAAAATGCATGCCTAATTAATAACAATCTTTTGGTCTGGATCCTTTTCTTGTGTTTGAAACAAGTTTAAAAAGCCAACATCTTTTCCTTTTGGTTTTTTTATCTCTCAATTATTTCTTGGGGCACAGGATACACTTGATCTGAGGCTGACGGTAATATATGGATGTGTAGATGTAATGAAAACCGTTTTTCCAGTTGTGGAGGAGCAGCTATTTCTTCTAGAGATGCCGTTCATTCTACTTTCCCTATTTATCATAAGCTTAACCTGAAAAATGATTCATTTGTGTTGTGGTTATTAAAGCTATAATAAAGTGTTTCATGTAGACATTGAAAATTGGTTGCCAATAAGTTATTTGTATTTCCAAAATGCAGGATGTCCAGTCCTGGGGAAGATTTCTCCCAGTTTGGTATTTCTAAAGAAGTAATACTTCCCTTTTGTTACACCCTTGTCTTCTATTTTTCTTTCTAATGTATTTCTGATTTTTTGATCTATAATGTGGAGTTTCTTGTTTTCTAATTATTATTTGTGGTTTTCTAAAAGGAAAAGGATAAGCTTGTGGCAGAAGTGATACGCTACATGCTTTTTAAAACACACCAAAATTCAGGGTGTCCAATTAGAAGGGATGAACTTACCCAGATTGTTACTAGCAATTATCGCCAGCGTTCACTTCCTGCTTTGATAATTAATGAAGCCAAAGAGAAGCTATCAGCCATATTTGGCTTTGACATGAGGGAACTTCAGAGGTCTCGCCTTGCATCTGCAAATCAGAGTCATGCTTGTTCCCAGCAAAGTAACAACTTACTTCCCTTTGTCTAAGAATCCATGAAGTGACCAATTCTCTATCAAAGCTTTTAAGCCTTATTATATATGCGTTCTCTTAACTACTATGAATGGTTGCCTCATGATTATTTGGTTTTGAGATGTAATGATTGAGCCAGTCATGACTTAATACACCTAAGCAGAACTGAATGAACAATGACCCAAGTGTACTAAGAAGTGATAACCTGAAACAAGTGTGTTTTTAAGCTGTGATATAACTATTTGTTTGCTGCCATTGCTGCGTCTTACAGCATTCTTAACTTCTTTAGGCTATATTTGGTTGGACGTAAAGTTTTTAATAGAATGGAATGGAATAGAATAATTTATAATGGAATGGAACATAAATGAATGTAATATTAGAAAATTGTTGTTTTAGAGGGATGGAAATGTTCATAATATAATATAATTAAATGTTATTTGGATGAAGTGTTTATAATGTAATATAGTGTAAAGTTGTTTATCATTTTACATTCTATCCTAAACCCTCCAAATCAGAGGTTTTTCATTTTTATTGTTTAGGATGAAATAAGATGAAATACAAAACTCTCCTCTTACATCCTACTCCATTATATTCTATTATAAAACTTCCTCCCAAACGATGAAATAATATTACATTTCATTCCATTTCAATATAAAATCCTTAACCAAATATAGCCTTAGGCATATTCTATTTTTCGCCAAGTTAAGAAAATATTTGAACTGCCATGATGATTATGAATTGCATAGTAAGCACAGCGAACATAAAATAACTATTGCAGTTTCCTTGTTATGCCTGATGTGATTCTATCTGTAGTTAAAGATCTAAAATTATTAGAAACCATAGCTGGACTCACAATGCAATGAATAGTCAGAGATCTTTTGCCCAAGGATGGAATTTGATTATGCTGCATATTCAAGGGGAATGTGGACTATTGCGTGCGAAATTGCATGGTGACATGCTCTTCTATGATGTGAACGTGAAAAAAATTGATTTATTCTTTATATTTTCCAGGTGCTGCTGATGCTAAGTCGTATGTACTTGTAAGTCAATTACCACCTGAGGTGCATGAGAAGTATGTGGAAGATGCTAATACTGCACATATGAATGGTTTCGCTTTTGCTGTAATCAGCATTGTGCACCTTAATGGGGATTACATTCCTGAGGGTATGATTTCTGGATTGTTCCACAAGAAATTCTGTAGAACTGATCATGTCTTAGAATTTCTTTGGCACTTACTCTTATACCAGGGCTATTTGTTACACTAGACCTGTGTGATATAGTGTTGGTTTACATATTTCTTGTCAACATAGTGATTCCTTTAACTAATAGAGACAGAGAGAGGGTGGAAAAAAAAAAGGTCCAAAGGTTTCTTGTATTTTCTTCCTTTGTAAGCTCCTCTAACATAATCCCTTCCACTCCTCTATTGCAGAAGATCTTTGGCGTCACTTAAGGCAGATGGGATTGAGTGAAAGTGATCAAAACTGTCCTGTGCTTGGAAACATAACGCATGCATTGGAGACACTTGTCCAGCAAAGGTTTGTTATTGCTGTAATTTGATATTTCTTATTTATGTCATTTCTTTTGCATATATGCTTCCTTACGATAAGGATTAAGGAGTTTGTGAGTTTTATGTTTTAGTCTGCAGATATTTGCAGAAGGTCAAAGTTAATAGCACTGAAGGTAATAACTTGGCATATGAACTTGCTGAGAGAGCTCTACATGGAACAGTTAAGGAAAAAATTAAACAACACATTTCACAGGTACTATTTGAAGATAAATTGTTATACCGCTGTTTCTTGATGGCTATCCTTTTCTTTTGTATTTTATTTGCAACCTCTTCGCCTTGATCACATATTAATATACTTGCAAGGATTAGATCTCCAAATTAAGGCTGTCAATCACTGACATGCATGATATGAGAACATGAGCCTAATAAACTTTAATCAACTTTTGGTAGACGCATCTTCATACTGCACTTTATTGTATTGGAAAACTATGCATTCAGAAAATAAATTAAATTTGATTATTGTGTTTCAAGGTAATTATAGGTGATGCCTGACATGTGAAGATTTTGCTTGTGCAGATTGTGAGAAAAGATGTTAGCACCGTTGAAATTGAAAGTTAGTCAGTGGTAAGAGTTCTATTTACACCTCTAAGAAAATAATCGCCTTTCCTTTTCTGAGATGTGCTTAAAAACTCGTAAGCTTTTTGCACATTTTGCAGCCAGGCATCTGAAATCACCATATCTATGAGAAAGCTCTTTTTAGATACAGTGCAGGTACTTTTGTTTCTGTTGAATAGGCTGAGCAGATTTGTTGCTGGGTTTGCAGCCTTCAAGTCGCACTTTTTGCACAAAGTAGAAAAGGTTCTAGTAGATCTAGCTGGAATACTTCAACCTGTTTGGATGTCTTCTGATAGAATATGTGTTGCTGATGGGGATTGTACTGACATTTATATACTTCTAGTATTGCTTCTCAAGGTTTCAGAGAGTGAGTATAACATAAGGCTTTTAGACAAGTTGCTCTAGGATCAACTTCAGGAGGTTCTAAAAATTCATAGTTTGAGACTTATAATCAATCACCTAATGGACTCGTGCACACCAAGGCATAAATGATTGTTATTTGGCTATCCATTAGCTGAGCCGCCTAAAGAAATGAAGTTACTTGTGTGACCAAAATAAGATGTAGGGATATCAAAACGGAGAAGTATCATGTCCTTTAAATTAGAAAATTGCTGCTATTGTTATTATTTGCAGAAGTTTACTTTGCATTTTAAAAAGTATTTGACTGATTTAAACGTTTGATCAAAAAAATAGGTCAAAACCGCGGCCTTGGAATGGAAGTGACACATCCCTTACTGGCAGGAATATTATTACGGAAATCCAACCATTATACTTAGATCGCTATTTAATAACTGGAGCAACAATGGTAAATGTCCGCCGTTAGTAAAGTAATAGTCCAGTGCTTCAAGAGGAAATGCATTTGGAATATAAAATGACGGATTACATAAATATGGTTGATTCAGGGTCAAAACAACCTTCTGACAACGCAAAAAACGTACTTTATATAGAGACTGACAAAAAATCTGAAAGAAACAAAAACCAAGAATTCAAAGCCACACACTACCGAGGCTAATTTGGCTTCCTCATGTTTCTTCCAGCTCTAATCACTTCATCCACCAATAGCAATTGTGATGCAATAACTGGCCTGCAAAACGCGGAGATGCGGAATTAAACTGAAGCCTATAATTACTTAAATCATACAAGTAGTTTCAAAAGCAGCATTTTCCACTCGCAACTAGTGGGGGGCACACCCATTACAGCAGCTGGGGAACTCAATAGTAACCCTGTGCCTAAATGACAGTGTAATAGTACAATTTTCTGCGCTAGTGTCTGCGCATGTGTGCATGTCCTCCAGTTAGTGAAAAGTCAATTAATGAGTTTGCACATACCCCGAGTTTATAATCTGGCGTTTAACAGAGTAGTTGTCAAGTATGCCCTCCATCTGAGGGTCAAGAGGCCCTCCTGTCTGCAAGTTGATTCCGACAATATTGTCCCTGTCGTGCTCCCCCTAAACAAAAATGGAAGAATGGTCAAAGTCTGTCAAACCTACTAATAATTAAATTAGAGACCATCGAACGTGGATAAGCAGTGTAGAAGTGAAAAAAATACCGCAAGACTAATAATTTCGTCTTGTGTATCAAGCCCAGAGTTCTCAGCCAGGGTCTTGGGCACCACAAGAAGGGCATTGGCAAAAGCTTCAACACCAAGCTGGGCACGCTGTTTCAAATTTGCAGGGATAAGAATGGTTAACGTCAGCTACCACAAGATTTTGCAATAGAATAGAAATATACAGAGATCATTACCCCTTGAACCGTTTTCTTAACTTCATTGATTAAGTATTTTCTGGCTGCTAACTCAAAAGCTCCAGCACCCTGATCCACAAAGAAGAAAAAAGATTTCACCATTCAACAGCTTGAAAAGAAGAATGAACAAGGAAAAGTTAAGAGTACAAAAGAACAGGACCTAATTATCATCCAACTTGTAACCTTAAGAAAAACACCCAACTAACATTCCCGATAAAAAAAGGATTCAATTTATTGCAATTATTAAGCAATTAAAGCAAACACTTATGTCATTAAAGTGAATATTTAGAAATGAGTACTTACAAGTACAACAGCTTCATCTTCAATAGTATTTTTAACTGCTCTCAAGCCATCTCGAACAGCATCCTTTATTTGAGCAATTGTATGGTCATTAGGTCCTGAAGGTTATAGAAGTAAATAAGAAGAGTTGCATATATCAAATGATAACAGCAATTAGAAACTGAGACCATTCAAGTCCAATTAGAGATAGTGTTTTGTTACCTTTTATCAAGATTGTACAGGAATGAGGATTCTTCACGTTTTCAACAAATGTATACTTCTCCTCACCAAGGACATGCTCATAAACTAATCCAGCCCAACCAAGGCAGTCAGGAGATAAATCATCAACAGAATTCACAGCCTCTCCTCCACAAGCCAAAATCAGGCGTTCCATGTTTCTCCTCTTTGCTCTTCGAAGAGCAATTATCTAACAAAGATTGCAGTTAGCAACTGCAAAACATATAAAAAACTTGAACAAATTGTAGATTGCAATTAGGCAATAAATGATTACTACTAGGCATCAGTTGTATCACGATATAAACGGAAATGAAATCAAGAAAGTTCCACTAAAAAACAGATAACAGTGTCACTGCCATACAAAATATAGCTAAAATGAGTAAGTACACATGCATGAGCCACTTCTGTGATACTAGGAGCCAGGGACTTACCCCTGCTCGCGCAAGAAGGTCCAGTGATGGGGGATCAATACCCTTCTGGTTTATGACAACAAAGTTCTTGTCACCACCAGAACAAACCTGCATACTGGCAAGGTTTAGAAAACCACCATATGTGTATGTACATATGCATCATATTATTATCATAAAAGGTAGTATTCAAGTAGGTCAACCTGATTCTTTAGTTCAATGATCTTCTTAACTCTTTCATCCACCTGTCTTCTTTCAGCTGCAACCATTGCCTCCCTCTGCTCCGCATTAGAGTAAAAGAATCCTGCATTAATTTCACTGGAATTTGCAATATTAGTACTCAAGTCCCAGGAAATCCTAGCCAAATGCAAGTCCTATTGCAAGTTTTGGCATATATCAAATACAAAAAAGACATACCTTTTCTCATATTCCAAAGACACATTGCATGTCAAGATGTAGCAGTTCTCAGCTCTACGTTTCATATCAGGATGCCTAGAGCCATGGTCAAGTACAAGACCTTCAACCTGGAAAAGAACATCATAGAATTAAGTAAACAAACTGATGTACAGTTTCTACAACCTGCCAAGTATGTGGCTCTGTTCAAATACGAATCAATAACTTGTTAGGAGATCGCCAATGGGTAACATCACTTGCGTATGCATGAATTACTACATGATTGAAGCTTTCAGTTGATAAATACAGACTACAGTCTCAATCTTTCATTTAAGAATGCTGAGTCTGTTTTTTAAAACATAAAATGTCTCAAGACAAATGACATTCATAAAAGGTTCTGTTAGTGTTTACAGATAACGCTAGCTTTTTATAAGTCCATAAGCCATCCATAAAGAGCAAGGTTATAGGCGATTAATTTTAAACAAAGTAGATAGGACAATAAATGTTTCCTGTACCATGAATTACTGACCAATAATGATGGAGAATGTAGGACATGCAAGAAATAAAAGGTCTAGCATCGACTATTACCTCACTGAACAGCCACCTATCCTACCTCTTAAAATCAAATTCTAATAACCCAACTGATTCAATTATGATTCATATGCTAAAGGCAATTATTAAAGTTTGCTAAGTCACATAATACCACCTAATTAGGCAGCATGAGACAGGAAAAGAGTGAAGACTAGCTGCAACAAAACAAAATTACCAGTCGTGTATCCACATCAAATTTGTGGCGCATGTGCATAGTCTCTACCATAAAGAGATCAATTGCTTCTGCAGGCTTCCTAACACACAGCACCTGCATAGTTTATTAAAACGTATTAATCACGTTAAGTAGGAAAAACAGGTGTGTTAAAATCTAAATGCTGCCTCTTTATCCACATCCATAAAAGGAGCCCCAACACCATAAGGGCTAACTCACCGCATTGACAACAATGTCAGTCAGCTGATCTGCCAAAGCTTCATAAAGCTGTACAGGGAAAGTTTCTGTCAGCTTAAATTCCTAACAACGTAAGGGGTGAAGCAAATCTCAATTTTTCTTTCAAAACTCACCTTTGTTCTTAGTGTTGTTCTTGCCACCATTTTTAGAATCTCTTTGTCAGGTTCATCGCCCATTACCACAGGAGTTTTAAATTGCTCAAGAAACTGGAGGGTGGCCCTTTTAGCAATCTCAAAACCATCAACTAAAACACGTGGATGCATTCCTGAAAAGTAAGACGCACCTCATAGGTTGGGGTTACCATCGATGAAATGAATTATCCTTGTGTTTTCTTCAGAATGAAAATGTACAACTAGAATAATGCCCTTAAGTTGGCAAAGTGTCGTAGATAAGAATAGTGAGAAAACTATCATAACATAATTTTAATAAGTGAAAGAAATAGCAATAGCAATAGCATGCAAACATGCCTTATTTCTTATTCTGAATTGGTAATTGTAGTTCTAAAAACGTTCACATCCCTAGCAGTCAATTGATAATAGATCATCAACATAGTAAATTGATAATATGTTAAGCCGAATGCGAGTACAATGAGGGTGCAAGATTCAACAGTTTATAGCATCCTACTTTCAATCAGTGTTCACAGAAATATTGCAAAAGTAGATATAATAGGAGCAGATAAGAGGAGAACGTGGAAAATAAATTCTTGTCAACGGAAAATGACTAATTGACTAACAACTACATCTCAAACTAGTTTTAGATAAAAGCACATTTGCTAACCTTCATCAATAAATCTTTCAGACTGCTTCATCAGCTCCCCAATAAAGATGACAGTAGAAGTAGTACCATCTCCGCTTACATCATCTTGGGCAACAGCTGTCCTTGCAATCATAATTGCTGTGGGGCTTTGAATTTGCTGAAACCATTGAGGAGAAACGAACAAGTAGTGAAGCAATTTCATTATCATTATATACTCTACAGAACTAAATACCAACCCAACATCTTGAATTTGAATTTGTTCAATACGCACTAATAATTTTGAATTCCAAACCACCAAACCAATGCACGACCTAAATAAACTGCATCAATGTCTCCTATGATCCCACCATCCCATTTAGATCACTGCACAATGTCCCCAATGATCCTACAGTCCCCAAGTCAAAAACTTTAAGCGAATTATCACTTTCTTAAAGAAGCAATGATCAAAAGACATGACACATACCAATACAAAAACAATACATATCTAAAGTCACAATGCATCAATAAGGAAACAACTAAATGTAGAAGCGAGCGACAGAGGATGGGAGCGAAAGACATAAACACTGGGTTTAAGAAGTAAGAACTGTGTATAAAGACAATGCGATCACTTATCGGAAGTTGGGAGTCACATATCGAAAAATGTCGCAATACTTGAGCTTCGCGTATTCCAGAAGAAGGGGGAAAAAAAAAAGGAAGCGAAAAATAGGAATACAAACCATTTCTTTGAGAAGAGTGTTGCCATCTTTGGTGAGCTTGATGTCTCCAGCTCCACCAACAAGCCTAAGAATTGAGAATGTTTTATATATTAATATCATTAGAATGAAAACGCAAGAAGGGGTTGGGGTGAGAAGAGTACATCTTGATAGTGCCCTTGGGGCCGAGGTTTGTTTTGAGGATGTCCTGCAAGCTCTTAGCAGCATTGATGTTCATGTGAAGCGCCGCCGATTTGTTGAGCACCTCGGCGTTAGGGTTCAACACTCGCAGCGACATCCTTGCGGTGTGATTAGAAATGCACAAGAATTGAGAGCTAAGAGTCTCGACAGTGGGTTTTAGGTCTTTCTGGAACTACTGCTACTGCTATTTTGTTTTCATATTTTCCTTCTCCTTTCTCGGATAATTATGTTTTGGGCCTGGCGGATAGGTCTAGTTGGGCTCACTTATCTCGTTAGAAGTCCTCCAAGACTTCGATTTGGTGCATAGGACTGGAGTTGTTGGAATTTACAGATTTTGCTAAAAGAAATGCGAAGCTTGAAATCTTTGCCTGTGATTTTGCATGGTCAAAAAGCAGGAGAAGAAAGATAGGAACATTTTCAGAGAATAAAGAGCCCTGTCAAACCATTTGCCTATCCAAGAGCATTGCATGGTAGATTCTATGAAGGAAAGAATCTTATCACTTTTCTCTTCCCATCTTTCAGTGGAATTAGACACTTGGGTTAAAGCAATTTTATCGGCTATGAACTTTGGTATAAAATCTTTTTAATGGGACCTATTGGATATTGAGACCAAATCGTGCGTTTGCAAGTCAGAACTGACTCTTCAACTATTAACTAGCTTCCTTTGATTTTATGTGGTTATCTTGCCTAGGACATGTATCATTTAATTTCCTTTTCTGGAAACGATTCTATAAATGGAATCCATTATCTTCACTTCTTCTCGCGTGGTCCATGGTGAATATGCTTCCCAATTGCATGGTCGTAGTTTGCTCATATTGTTTGACTACAAGACCTTTCAAAGACTTGTATGGGAATCTCAAAATGATGTGTTAAACGTATGTAATAAAGGTTTAAATGATAGGTACTTCAGATATGTTGGTTCACAAATTTCTTCAAATCTTGACAGAAAAAAAATCTTGATTTTATTCCACCATTGAAAATCTTCATTCAAAGTTGTTCAATGGTCTACATTCAATTGATTGGTCTTATATTTGTAATATAATTAATTAAATATATTTTTTATCTTATACATATTTGTTTACTTAATTAGTACATGAGATGAGATTCATAAAATAAATATAATTTACAAATGAAATGATGATGGAATTATAATTATGAGATTCCTATTATATTTATGTAGTACCTCTAAATTATTTATAATCATTACTCTATTAAGATTAGATATTAATAGAGCAAAAAGACTATAAATTTAATCTTTATGAAAAAAAGTAGTCAATCTTATAGACTGAAGTATGAAGATATTTAAATAAATGTGAGGGTGCTTATTAGAAAATAATTTATTAAACTGAACCAATATGGAAATTCTATAAGTAATATTACTTCTGTGAATGTAGAAATATCCATTGTGATAATTGTATAAATGATCTTTTGATTTAAACAACAATAACCAGTGGAAATTCCGCTGGTATATGGGTTCTAAAGAGGTTTAGTAGTATGCAACCTTACCCTTAACTATTAGAGATAAATGATCTTTTGATTTGAGATGTCTAAAGTATCTCATATAGGGATTGATATACTTTGATACTGTTTAGGACCTACCCTAATAAAAGGTAATTCAATTGGTATTCACTAGATATTGCAAGAATTATATGAAAGTAGTTGATTTATTAATATAAGATTCGTTACCCTAAAGTAATTAGAGATAATTTTATTTAATGTTTTCGATTAGTATTGATTTAAAAAAACTTTGGATAAAGTAAAATAAAAATTTTTAAAAAATTTCAATTGTCATTAAAAGAATCAGTTACTAACATCGGAGAACCAATATGATTGGATTTAAATAAAGTATACATTTATTTCATACTCTATGTTTGATTGAAACATTGTAATATAAGAGGATTGAATTACACAAACAAATTATGTACAGAAGGATAGTCAAAACGACTTTAACATTCTTAATAATTAGGTGGTCATGATGTGTTGTTAACATCAATCTTGATATATGGATATATATTACTTAATTATAAATTTAAAAATAAATTAAAGAAGTTTAATTTATCTAATTCTAAATATAGTTTAAGACTACAATTTGTATCCACTTTCAATATATCTAAGAACCTAATAGGTCATACAGAGAATAGTTAAAGAAAAAACAAGTAACTTAATCAAGTTGGACTTGATTGTAAAGTTTGATAAACTTTGCATCACATATTATATATTTGCTAAACAAAGATTAATATTCCACATTGGATCTTATGGAACTTAATTAGTACTTAATTAGACTCTATGGGAGCTACCGCTCTTAGCTTCCCCCTCTTTACATCACTTGTAAAGTTTTTCTTTTGTTAATGTGGATATTGTTAAAGGCTAAACACTTGTGTGACTATGATAGTTTTCACATGACCGTAGATTTAAAGGAAACTATAGACAAATTAATCAATTTTTATAATAAAGTATGATTTATGGTTCACACTTTATTGTGTTTATAAATTAATCATGTTGTAAAATTAAAAAGATTTTGGTTTTCATAAGTACACGAAAACTTTTTTTCTTCTTCTGCTGCATACGGGATAGATCCCATTTCGATTTCTCAATGAAAAATTAAGCATATTTAATTCATTTCCAAAGATAGGCTCAAGCATTTATCAAATAAATAAAACTTAATAGAGAATCTAAACTAATCTTGACTTGTTGATGACATGCATTTTTAAAAAAAAAACATTGGTTTTGATTAGTAATTTCCTTCATTCTCTTCCTATTATTATATATATGTAAGGATCCATATGGCACATTCTCCTTTAATAGCATAAACAAATGATTTATTGAATTGTATAAGGGCTAATGATTATGTGCTAGAGATATATATATATTACAATGCCATTATTATTTAGATTGATTACTACTATGTATCCTCTTAATGTTTTCCATAATGCTATATTATAGGATAAATTTTTGTGTAAAATTATTAGTTATTATTTAACTATTTGTATGCAATTTGATTGATGAAGACTAAAAATGTCAATGAAATAACTTTATTTCAGTGAAATGCTTTGTTCAAGTTAAGAAAGTTAAAGATACATTTATAAGATACCAAATATTTTTGGTATAGTACACATCATCAAATCCTTACCTCTTTTTCATTTTGTAACTAGTCAATATAAATTGTTCCTTTATAGCCACTAAGCTCCCTATTTTGATTCCAATGTATTGTTAAAAGTTGGTAAGGCCCATATTGTGAGTCCTCTCTAACATCTCATTTTGTTCTATAACATTTCTTCTGCTTTATTCATGCAAGATACCTCTCTTCTATCATATCATATTCATTTAGATATACTTGTAGTTTTAGCCTTAAACACAGCCAAGAGTTATTTAATAGTATCATCCATCACACTCCTCTTAGTAAGTAGAAATAAAAGGAGGTAGGAGGTAAGAATAAGTATAGATTCAATCATAGATCTTTTTTCAATTTTACTCTTTTTCTCTAAACTTCCAAAATGTTAATTTTAGAGTACCCTTCAATTGTTTTGTATAAGCTCATCAACTAATAATGCATGTCTTTGGCTAACATATGGACAAGGAAAAAGGACATGTATGTATTATGTCACCATCCATAGGAATATGATAAAAAATCCACAGTTAAGATGACTATTTTTAAAGATTCAATAATGGAAAGATTAGAGACAATGAGAGTTCTCCAATAAAAGAGTCAGCATAACCAATCTAGAGGATCAATATGAGTCATGCTCTTCAATTTATAAGAGAAAATTAAGGTACTCATAGATATGCTTCAACATTAATAGGAAGCTCCTAGGCCATTAAAAGGACTAACAACATTGTCGAACCCTAGAAACTATCAAAAGCAAGGTGTTCCCAGACTAATGAAGAGGCTAACAACACTATCGAGCCTAGAGAATCGTAGGCATGAGACAAATTTTATTATCCTATAGTCTTTAAAAGAGGGAGATATAAACAATATATCCCCTTTCAGTGTCTTGTAGCATACGATCCGACTGGCCCTAAATAACCATTTCATTCATGAGATTATAAGTTAGTCACCCTCATCCAAATTTAGAATGCCTAAACTAGAGGCAAACAAAAGAACAATTAGGGATGAAAAAAATAGCCTAATTCAAGTTAACTAGATTTCAAGCTAATTGTGAATCTCGCACATCTTTTATATTACACAAAAATAATTTTGTTGCGTTAATATAATAAAATAACAGTTTGTTAATAGAAGAAGTAGGTTTTATGATAACGTAATGATGTCGTTCACAATCTCTAATCATTATTCTCCCTCTTTTAGTCTTTGTGTGAGCATTTAAGACTAATTTTTATTATTGATTCTTCAATTTTCTGTGCTTATAAACATGTATTTGTTTTCTCTTAACTTTCTCCATGTTTGCTTACTAAAAGACCACTAAAAAGAAAGACCAGAGATGAACTAATTGGGACTCGTTAATTTGTTTTCCTTTTTATCATAGTTGCTTCTATTTCTGAAACCTATAATCTTAATTTTTTTCTCCATTATTGGACTTTAGGATTTGTTCCATTACTTGAAAAATATAAGTAGAGAAGAGTTTTTGAAGATCATGGTGTGGATATAACATTCTTTTTTTTTCTTTTTCCCTCTTCAATTAATTTGAATTTGTTTAACTCCCATTATATTTTGATCTTCTACATTGAATTGATTTTTCAATGTTTTTTTAAAAATTCTTTTGGAATAAGACACAGGGTAACTCTGGTGGGTTAAGGTGAAAGTCGATAAGAAGTTTTTGGTAGATAAATGGTAGCCTTATCAACATCTTGTCCTATGATGCCTTTAGGGCTTTGGGATTCACTAAGAAAATTTAAGCTGCATTAACACCATTGGTTTTATTTTAATGGATGATATAATTATGCCTTGGGGATGTTATTAAAGATGGAAACTCGATTTGGTATGGCACAAGTTCCATGGAATTCCACATAATTGACAAAACTTCAGCTTACAACATTATTTTAGGAAGACCTTTCCTTTGTTTGTTAGGTTTGTGTTATTGCCTATTAGTTATTGTTGAAGTTCCCAATTGAAAATCGGTTCATATAAATACTTGAAGGTAACCAGATAGTTTTATTTGACATTTTTAAAAGCTAACAAGAGTTTTAGTTTCCATGAAATTGATTCATGATAATTGAAAAAAGAGTTAAAGGCAAAGCCTACAAAAGGGTAGTAAAGGTGAATATAGAACACCCCAGAGATGTGAAGGCCATGAAGGTGTGAGCCATAATTGGAACATCATCCATGGATTTATTGATGAGAAAGTAACCAAAGATTTTCACTTAGAGACTTGAAGATATAAGACGAACTAGTCCTAAGGTAGTAGTACACAAGTTAAATATGGACTGGATATAATCTATCAAGCAAAAGAAGTAAACCTTTTACTTAAAAGACAAATGGAATTTAAGGAGGAAGTATAATAATTACTAAGAGTCAGCTTCATACATGAGGTCCAATATTCGATATGACTTGTCAATATAGTGATGGTCAAGAAATTAAGTGGAAAATAACATATGCTAATGGACTTTATAAACCTGACCAATGTTTAAAAGATAGTTACCATATACTTAAAATCGATCATCTAGTAGAAGCAGTGGCAAGCCATGAGTAACTAAGCTTTATGGATGTCTATTCTTGTTATAATTATATTCCTATATATAGGCAAAACATAGTGAGGACTTCTTTTATCACGATTTTATTGTTATCTAGCTATGTTTTAAAGCTAAAGAATATAGGGAAAACTTACCAAAGTTTAGTCAATAAGAAGTTTAAGCTCCGCTAAGGAAAAACCTAGAGGCTTATGGTAATGATATGATTGTTTAAATAAAGTTAGAGGAGACTATATTACAATCTTAAAATATTGTTTGGAGATCTTAAAATTTTTTTTAAGAAGATACTCAATCCTCATATGTTTGTATTTAAGGTAATGATAGGAAAGTTCCTTGGTTTCATAGTAACTCAATGTGGTATAAAAATTAACCTAAAAAGGATAAGGACAATGTAGAATATAAAACCCCCATGCTTCAAGATGTTTATAGGTTGACTAGTAGATTGACTATTATATCTACATTCTTATTTAGATTGGTAATTGACTATTACGTCTACATTCTAATTTAGATTGGAAAATTATTATCTACCTTTCTTTATTTGCTTGAACTAGACAAGAGCTTTAATTAGTGTCTAGAGTGTTAATTAATCATTAAGAAGCTAAAAACTTATATTTTTTTTATAGATCTCACTACTTTCTATACCCCATTTAGAACAACACATACTTCTTTACTTGGTCATTTCAAATTAGAAAATGTTTAGTGTTTAGAAGAGAAGAGAAAAGTCAATAGGAACCAATGTATTATGATAGTAAGATCCTTTACAGATCAAAAAACGATATACAAAGTTAGAAAATAAAACCAAACATAGTGGTCTTAATAAGAAAGCTCGTACCTTATTTCTATGCTCATATCATCAAAGGAATCCTATGTTTACCTTTATGCTAGACTTTATTTAAACTTGTCTCCTTTAGGAGATTGGTCATATAGTTTGTGAAACTTAGAGAATATGATATATGTCAAGGATGACCCTCAAGTCTTAAGTGATTACTAATTTTTTAGTTAAATGCGTGGGTTGATTGGTAGAGAAAATAGAGGAAGTAGAGCCAATTGCAATTTGGGTTATGTTCATTGATGGGTTTAAAAATAAGGATGGTAGTGGAGTAAGATTTGTGGTGGCAAGGCCATTCAAAGTAGAAATGAAATATACTCACAAACATAATTACAAAGCCTTAAATAATAAACCAAAATATGAAACACTATTATGTGATGTGAGATAGGCTTCAAACTTATAATTAAGGGCAATGCAAATGTGATCAAACTACCAACTGGTGGTGAATTAGATTCTAGAAGTTTTTGAACCCAAAAAGGAAAGCATATAGAGGTACGAAACAAAATATTTTCAGATAAGCTAGAATATGACTCTAGAATTGCAGTTGGTCCTTCAAGCAGATAATGCAATGATAGATCAAATATTTATGTAAAAATACAAGGAATTCAACAAAGGACATTTTTTAAAAATAAGATAGGCCAGAACCTATGTACTATAAAGCTCAATTGAATAACATTCAAAAACTAAAGGATGGATGGATGAAGGAAACTAGAGAATATATATATAACATGGAGAACTCTTTAATGATGTTAAGGAAGCTAGGAGGATTAGAAACATGGTTGTGAGGTATATTATAATAAATAAGAAACTCTTTTATAGATATTTTGTTCTACTTTATCTACATTGCATGGCTTCATTTAAATTACCTTAAGACCTAATGAAATGCTATGAAGGAGAATGTGGACACATAAGGGGACTCCAAATTAACCCATAAACTACTCAAATATGGGTACTACTAAATTACATTAAGGTAGGATACCTAAGGTAATATAAATAAATGTGATAAGTGCTAGTGATACCTCTAATTTGCATAATAAGTTTGTGGTTGACTGCATACCTATCTCTAGCCAGGATCATTTACTTAATGAGATATAAATATCTTGAGCCATTTCCTTTTAGCAATGTGCCAAATAAAATTCATTTTGGCGATAATTAAATTACTTTACTAAATAGGTAGAAGGTAAAGCTTATGCCACCATTATTATTAAAACAATGAGCAATTTTTGAAGGCTAAGATAATCAATCACTATAGGGTCCCTTTGTCTATCATTACAAATAATGACCCTTAGTTCAGTAAAAAAAATACTTATGTAATTGTTTAGCTAGATGAACATTAAGTAGTACTTTACATTTTTTTCCACATCCACATAGAATTATCCTCTAAGGTTAGTAATCAGAGAAGAAAAGTTTGAAGGAACCTAGGTAGATTATATCCAATGTATCCTTTGGGCATACCACACCATATCTAGGTTCTCAACATGTGAATTACCCCTTAACATAGCTTTTCAAAATGGAGCACTTGATTCCACCATAGTTGAACATGGAAAGCTTGAGAGAGATTAATACCAATAAAAGACAATTAAAGAGGAGCTAAAGAAAGAGTTCAATTTGCTAAATGAGTGAAGTCATATTGATTTCTTAAAGAATGCCATCTACCAACAATGAATTTGGGATTTTAATGCTAAGAGAATCATGCATAAGATTTAAAGGAAGGAAATTTGGTTTTGAGGAGAACATATGTGTTTGGTAGGACTAAAGTAAGGGGAAAGCTTCTATCCAAGTGGTATGGTTCATTCATTATAACAAATATTGTAAGGTTAAGAACCTATAGTTTATCTTATTTTAAATAAGGGAGATTCTTCGCACTTGAAATGGACATCACTAGTGCCTATATCGTTAATTAATAAGCAAGGAAACACATAACAATAAAAAAAATAAAAGGAAGGAAATTTGCATTAATGTGTGAAATTAAAAACTGATAAGTCCAAAAAAAGTAAAGAAATAACAATGCACCTCTAATTAAGTAGAGAAAGATTTACATAGTTAAAACATTGATAACCATACAATTACTAGAAGACAAACTCTTATGGCATCCATTAAACAACTCTACAAGTTGTCAATATAAAGGAGTCACTGAAGGACTATGTCAATAGGAGATAGTTGGCACTCAAACTTCTCCCAATTAAAGCCTTCATCCAAATCCTTTTAAATGTTGGAAAAGAAATTCCATGCAGACTCAATTGTAAACTTAAACTCAGTGGTTGAAAAATCATTGAAACTTAATTCATCAATTACTAGTTATGGACGTTTGGAATTAATAAGCTCCTTGTATTTGTTGAACCTTTTAATAAAAAGTGACCTCTTTTTGTAATTATAAGCCTCAAAAGACTTAATCTTTAGAAAATCGCAACATACATCTAATTTACACTCCTTTTCAATCACGTACTCAATTTTCTTATGAGACATGAAGTCCAACTTTTTGTAGTCTGCGATTAAATCGCAAACATTTCTGTTGGACCTCAAAATTTTTTTAATTTATTATCGATTTATTTGTTTAATTATTTAATTACGATTTGTTTGTTTATTTATTTATCTTAGAATTGAGTCATTAAATTTAGTAAGCATGAATAGAGAGTAGAATTAGATGGAAAGATTAGAATTAAGTTAGAATTAATATGGGA
>JANQAP020000253.1:200923-217715 GCA_026874005.2 Erythroxylum coriaceum
TTGCTTTGGCAAACCCACATAAGGATAAGCTAGAGATAAACATTGGTAAAGTTTTATGGAAGGCATATAAACTTAATGTTGTTATGAGGGTCATTCTTAGTACATTATGAAAGTTACTAATCCTATTAGTAAGGGTGTTCGTCCTATGTTAGTTCTAATCCTATATTACAACATACTTGAGTATATAAATTAGAAGCATAGAATAGTAATTTACACATGCAGATAAATATTCAAATAATATAAATAAAACATATGTAAAGCCACCCAAATTATATAACACGTAATGAAGAATCAAGCGTCACAAAAGGCCGTCCCGCTAGCCGGTTAGCATGCGGCGGTCAAGGGGAAGCTGCCCTTTGTGGGGCTCGGGGCAGCGCCCTGGATCAAAAAATTGTATCCACGGTTTATTAATAAGGAAGTTCTTAAATTCCCAAATCCATATTGAATATGGATACCTTTGTGGTTGCCATTCTTAGAGTCTTTTAGAATCCTTATCTAATAAGGAAGTTTTTCTTTTCCCGAATCCATATCATATATAGACTCTTATTCTTCCACTTTTAGTATCCTTGTCAAACATGGATACTTGTGGTTTCCTATTCCGAATCCATGTCCTACATGGAGGAAACCCTAGCAGCCGTCACCTAGGCATCCTCAGCCATAACCCTAGATGCCACCTTTGAAGGAAGTTTCGGAATCAACATATGTCTTGGCCGAAACACTTTTGGCTAAGACAAACATGATAGAAACATCTTCATGTCTGAACTCTTCCTTTGGTCAAAACAAACCATGACCGAAATACATCTTGATGTAATCAACTTCCATGGCTGAAACTTCTTTCTTGTCATATATTCACATTAGTACCAAGAGAATAAACAAATTCGAAAACAACATGCATGAATATAAATCATATTCCTATCATGCATTCAAATTCGTAACTACATGTAATCAAAACATGCATATTTTCGACTATACAGAAGCATATAACCTGGCTCTGATACCACTATTGGATCGCCTATGGCTTGGGTATTCACAATACGCAGCGGAATGGACCATAGGACTTCATGTCTTATGCCTTGGTTAGCCAAAACTACACAACAAGAACTATAACTGAAACTACACAACAAGAACTATGCCTTGGTTACCTCTTGATGCAGATTGGTATTTGTTTTTCAGATTTATAGATGCTACAGTATGTGAACGTCCTCTACTAGTATCCACACGAGGATGAATGATCCGAGCAGCAGCTAATGTGTGCTAGCACGTTCTTAAAACACTTTTAGAATGCTGCACAACTTTTCTCTCGAAAAGGAACGAACGGCTAGGTCTAGGTGGCTAAGGCTTTCGTGTGTCTTCTAATGAGACATAAGTTCTCTATTTCTAGAGAAACCCTAATCCCTATTCCTATTAGGAATAAGAATATCATAATCCTAAACTCATTAGGATTATGGAAGCTCAATAAGTTTCAGCCCATATTATATCTCATATAATAAAAGCTCGATAACTTAATTCAGTCTAACCCAATAAATATATCGACATATATTTATTCAGTGCCTAATAAATTAGGCCCAAGAGAATAAGCCCAAATCACATAACTCTTTGTGTGCAACCCTGTAGGCTCATTTGATGTTAGCAATGGGCTTGGTCACACTTCAAGGCCCATAAGTCATAAGTGGCCTCTAGCAAGACATTATGACTACCCAAATCAAATGAGGATCGGTAATTCGATTTAACCTGTAACCATGGTTATAAACTCAGTCCCTTTGTAACATGATATCAAGATTAATCACAAGGCATGGTATATGTCAACCTTTGATTAATCATAGTTTCTTGATTCCCAAGTTGACTAACTATAACAAATGACATTGATAACTCCTCATCAATTCATTTGAGCATGGCCATGCATTTCTTCAGTCACACTTGTCAAGAGGCCCAAATGATATCTCTCTCATTTAAGAGAGGTACAAATCCTATCTACGTCATTCACATCCCTTCGCATGATTCATTTAATGTCCAACATAAGACTACTTATTATCCAGTTAAAGATAACTTAGTATAATGGCAAAACACTGAATTCCTCATGTAGGGAACCATGATGACTTCAGGTCAAAGGACTAAAGTCAAACCATATTGAGAATCACTAATGACATGAAACTATGTAATGTTCTCTTTGTGGGTCGATTCAATATATGTTCTCTAACATATATCTATGTATTTGATTTTATAACTCATATCCATGATCAGCCAAATGTGATCATTAATCAGAACACATACTAGCCTTAATTCATTATTGTTCCACCAATAATGATCGACCAGAGACAGTTTAGAATAGTATTGTAATGCTTATGGTTTTACTATCAAGTCACATACTTGATGACATAAGCCTAATACTATTTATGGGATGTAAATCACTTTACATAAACAATATACATGCATATATACAAGAATACCTCATAATATATTACTAATAAGCCAAAATGTCAGTACAAAAGTCACATATGACCATTGGCCTAGGGCACACTACGAACATAAAGTACTTCCCGGAACAGGAGATTTTCTGTTGTCGTCGTCCCGAATTTCGTTCCCTACAATATTTTCGTTATTTCAATTTTATTCATATATAGAATTGAAATAAGTGTTGAGATTTGTTTAGTTGAATGTTGAGTTGATGTCTAAACTCACCTTTGGATTTGATTCTTGAGATTAATGAAGTTTATTCGATTGTGTTTTTATTGATTGGATTGTGATTTAAGTCCTGTTCTTAATAACTTAGCGATAGACTGAGAGGGTGAACTAAGTGAAAATAATCAATTTAGGCTAACGAGATTTGGGTGAGTTGATAGGTAAAGGATTAAATCAAACCGGTAGAATCGTGTAACGAGAGATCGAGCATATGTTCCTGGTAGGTTAGTAGACAACTTTAGATCTAATTTAGTTTTTAGGTCAATTGTAACTCGAGAGAGAGTAATTCACCTTAGGACCGTCTAGGCATATTGAGTCAATAATTGTATAATTGGTTGAGTTCCTTTAATTTCGAATTAAAATCCCCTTTCTCTCACTTGGTAATTTCTAGGTTAATTTTGGATTTGGTTATGTGATTGCTTTTTTGTTACTTTTAACACTTTCAATTCTTATATCCGATTATCAATTGATTTACTTTTCTACAGTAGTTGTTAGGTTTGTGACTTAGCTGCCATTAGACTTAGGACTAGTTCCCTTCCTCGTAGGATCGACACTTTAGGTACTACGCGAACGACTCGTGCACTTGCGGTAATTACCAAAGTTAAAAATATTGAAACTTAGAGCGTGTAACCTTGAGCGAACAAAATACTGTATAAATGATTGTTCATGCATACCTAATGCCTAACTTGAGTTAACTTGTTTATTTAGTTAATCCACCATTCATAATTCATATCTGGCATATTCAGACAAAATGGGTGAACATATCATTTCTTTAGATTATGTCATTACTAATAACCTCTTACATCATTTAATATACTTTACATCAACATTAGTGTTTTAAACCCTGAGCTCTCATTTATCAACTAGAGTAAATCACTTAAAACTTAATGGAGGTGATCACTTTCTATCTAATATATTTCTTATATCTAAAATTGAAAATTTAATATTGATTTAACATTTATTCTAGAACAGAAAACTTAATTCAAAATTAAGCATTCTCATATTTTTAGAATTAAATTTTCATTTAAAATTCATTATAGAAAATATTATTTAATTTTTTATTAAACATATATTGCATCAAATATTCAATGATAAGTAGACTATTATTATTGATAAGTATTATGAATAGTTCACTAGACATATTCATTTCTCTTGTTGTTAC
Source organism: Erythroxylum coriaceum (assembly GCA_026874005.2). NCBI lineage: Eukaryota > Viridiplantae > Streptophyta > Magnoliopsida > Malpighiales > Erythroxylaceae > Erythroxylum > Erythroxylum coriaceum. The sequence continues at coordinate 204,765 of JANQAP020000253.1, forward strand.
TATATCCCTAACATAGTTATACTTGATATTTATGTGTTTGATTTGATATTGATATTTGAGCTCTCTAGTACTTTCTTTTAATGCACTTGTTCATACACAACATAATGCGCTTGAGGCTACTGATTTCTTCAAAATAAAGAACCATTTTTATCACTTATTCTTCTTGTGGCATACGTGAATACTACATATTGCTTAGGTTCTCAACTTTAGCAATTGGCATCACAAAATGCTTTAATATCTTGTATAAAGAACTGTTAAGTATTGTATCGATATATATATAGCTTAACAATAAGAAAACCCTACTTGAATGATACTTAGTGATCTTAATCGCAAATATATATGCTGCCTTAACTATATTCTTCATTTTGATTATGATTGATAACTAATTTTTTTGCTCTTATGATAAATTACTTATTATCACTGGCTACCAAAATTTATTATCCACATGAAATGATAAATTACACATTTATCATTGGATCTTTTAATATGTACTAAGTTTATACCATAACTTGACTTTAACAATATAAGTGTGTAATGTTTTTGGCCCTTTTTAAATGGAACATAGTAGTTATACCATATAAATTTCTTCATTTAATTCTTCATTTGAGAACATAATCTTTATATCCATTTGATTTATATCAAAATCCATCCCTACTATTAAGGATAGAATCAGTCAAACTGGTGTAAACCTCACAATAAATGAGAATTTCTTTTTATAATTGATCTCTTTAATTGTATGTATATTTTTGCCACTAGACACTTTTTGTATGCTTCAAACTTGTGATTAGTCTTTTACTAAACATTTGAAGAACACATTTGTTCTTGATGGCTACACATCTTTTTGAAAGAATATCAAAGTCTTATACTCAAATCGAACTTATTAAATTTCATTCTCCTTCTATTGTTATAACTCACTTATCTTTAGAAAAAATAAATAGAGCCTTTTTCATATTTCTTGACTTATTATTTTCTTTTAGAACTATGAAAAAGGTTATTCCTTTTAAATTTAAAATTGGACGAGGAATAGACTGCTTATAATATAGGTATAATTTAGGGAAATGAATCTCTCTAAATTCATATTGCTTTTACTCGAATTAGATAGTGGTAAAGAGCTCCTATTGGGTTGCAATTGTCGTTGATTAGAAACCAAGTCTTCATCTTCTAAATTTCTCCCACTTGGATCATACCATTATGTTGGTTTTATCTTACAAGATCATTTTAATTCAGTCTCTCATATATAGATAAGTTTTAAACTATCTTTTCTTGCTTTAGAAAATAATTCTCTAAAAATGTGATATACTATGATGCAAACTCAATCACTTATTTATTACCTTATTCACCATTGAACATATACCTTTTAGAATTTTCAAAAATATCTTTTAAAGATACTCTTCTTCTTCCCTTTGGAACCTAAATTTCCATAATTATAAGAGGGACGATAAATATAGGTAATAAACATATCTCAAGAAAACAAATATGGTTAATTAGGTTTTCTATGTATTTGTATCTCTTATTATTTTAGGATATGATTTCATAGGCACCTTATCAAATAATATTTGATCATTAATGACACATCATTCTAATAGGTGATAGGCAAGTTTGCCTATGTCATTATATACCTAACTATGAGAAGAGTGCTATTTCTTATATCTATACCACCGGTTTATTAATGGATTCGTATAATAGTAATTAGCTATCCATTCAGTTTTCATCAGATGACCTCTTGAGTTGATTAAAGAACTAATTTATTGGCTTTATATTGTTGTTTCTCAAATAAAGTCAAATACTCTTAAAACAACATAATGTATAATTATACTGAGTATAATTATTGATAAATATGATGAAATAAGTACTTTTGTGTCATGCTACCATATCAGTTTAGCCACAAATATCTTAATGAATTACTTGCAATATCTTAGCAACTCTTTATCTTATGTTCAATGGTTTTTGTGCTATTTTTTTAGCTAGAAAATGTTCACAGTAGAATATTTTACTTTGTCTAAGTCTTCTAAACAAAATATGCTTAACTAATCAATTAGTCGATCTTATCCAATATGAATAAGTATAGCATACCAAAAATTGGCATAGATATTATAAGAACTAGATGATTTTATTAAACAACAAATGAATTAATTTTATTTGTTCAATAAAAAACATCCAATACCATAAAACTATCCTACATAAAACTATGACTATTATAATTCCAAAACAATTGTCCTTTCTACCATTGTGAAAATTAATATCAATCCTAAGGTTAACTAAAATATGAAATAACCAAGAATTTTTTTTCCTGTGGGAGGTCCTTTTCCTTTCCCATTTTAGTTGGCCTTAGTCCTTCTTGGAATTCTAAGAATTATGAAAGGATTTCTTTCTAATTTTCACTTAGACTCATCACAATGCTTCCTTTTCTTATCTTTTTAACTCCTTATGAGCCTATCTTAGCCATATATGCCTCAATAGATGGCTTAGAACCCTCAAGATGTTTATCGAAAGGTGCTTCATAACATACTATATCATCTTGATATTTAAATTATAAATTAAGTGCATTTTCATATGCTCCTAACATCGAGGCAAAAATGTGTAACAACTTCCACCAACTCAATACAAGATAAGATATGACTAACATCCCGTAGTTTGCTATGTTTGATATTAGCTTCACATGTCTTAACATTAAAATCTCCTATCTTATATTCTTGTTTATGATTTATTTATTTATCACTTATATAATGGTAAGTGATCATTATGCATCACTAGGTTGCCATTATAACATGTTACCACCATGGGCTATATGTCCTTGACATGGTCTTACCTCTTGATGACAGGCCTCTATCTTGTAATGACTAGGTGACCTACCCAACACTCTATGATGACTCTCTAGTCAATATCGGAGTCGGCTGGGAAGCTTCCATGAAACTAAGCCTATTGCCCTTGTTAAGGAAAAGCTTCAATTCACAATACGAAATGCAAACAATGGAGTTTTGTTTTTCAGTTTATTAAAACTTTCGACAGCACAACGATTATATTTTGACATCCCAAAAAATTTCAAAGTCCCTGTAAAAGTTCAAAACACTTCTATTATCACATCAGTTTCTTAACTCCAAATTGTAGACTTCAAATCCACTCACATGCAGTCTCAAATAGTTACATCAATAAACTTTGAAAAGCTAAAACAACGTCGTGCATTCCTTTTAAAAAACTTTATACTTTCCAAAATATGTTCAAAGACATGCAACGTTTCTCAAAAATATGTACAAGGAAAAATAAAAATGCATATACAGTAAGACTTGACAAAGTTGACTACTCACAAGGTGGAGTCCCTGCTACTGAAGCCCTTGAGGGTGCACCTGGGAGGTTTTATTTAAAAATAGAAAATAAAGGTGAGCTAAATGAGCTCGGTGAGTGTTATCGGTTTCCAATAAAAAACATTTATACAAACATTAACCTCCATAAAGAAAACAATTTCTTTTCTTTTCAAGGAATAATAAATATTCTTACAAAATACATTCTTTTCTTTTCATAAAATCAATGCATATTTAAAACAAAACATATTTATTTTCTGAGATCAAGTTCCACTTTTCTTGTAAAGTAAACAGTGATGGAAAACAATACTTTCATGAACTATTTTTTAATCATAGCCTATCACTAATTTTGTTTGCCATATGGTACCGCTAGGTGTAAAGCCATGGAGCTAGTTTTGCATCGCTTACCCATGCCTAGTTAACCTTTACATATCGATTTTTGTGAAGCTAGTTTTGCATTGCTTACCCATAACGTTGCTAGCACTACATATAAATTAGTAGTTACAAAGCTAGTTCTGCATCGCTTACCTGTAATAGTGTTAGCATAATATATACTCCACACGTGTAGAGGGCAACTCATAGGACATACTGACATACATAACAACATCCATGTTAGTGACAAACAGCCCCCAATTACCGCCATGCATGTTAGGATGTACTCTGATCAATGTAATCATATGTATAAAGACCTAATGGCGTATCATAGGCTAAATCACAATTAATATATAAACGCACCTCATTTCAATACTAATTAAAAACATATTCAAAATCCATTTCTATGCCAATTCAAAGCATATGCAAAATTCAATTCAATGCCAATTCAAAACATGTGTACATCTCATTGGTTTCCAAATACATTCAAAACTCAATTCAATTCTAAATCAAAGCGTATGTAAACCTCATGAAGATTAACTTTTAAATTCAAGTAGTAGTACTAATGGAATTATTCATAAATATACTTTTCATAGTAAGGTAAAAACCATCTTTACAAAATCAATTTAAAGGTACACTCACTATTTGTCATTTATTGTAAACCACTCTCACGTATTCGGTGCTTTTCCTTTATTAGTCCCGAGTCTACGGTGATGAGAAAACTTTATTGTCTTACTCAGCTATGAGGGAGACCATTGTAGGGTTCCTAAAACCTACCAAGTATACTACCTTGTTTTACAAATTTTATAACAAAGGGCTTAACCAAAATCTTAGCATTTTGTAAGATTAAAATTCTGTTTTCTTTTCATTTAACCATTGAACAACCATTGAACAACTTTCATAATTTATACATGCTGTCTTCTTTCCATTTAAATAACGTTCATAGTATATACGTACTGTTTTCCTTACATTGAACCATTGAACTATATGCAACATACATGCTGCCTTTGAACAACCATTAAGCCACATATATAGCATCTACATGCTGCCAATTAATACCCATTGAATAACATAAATAAGATATGGATATATATGCTGTTCTCCTCTCCATTTACTATGCTATTTCTCTCTTCATTTAACCATGCCTCCATTTGTTCCGTAATTTTCACATATCAAACGTTCATATTAAGGTTCTGAAGTCTTATAAACATTTGTTCCCCTATGTCTCTAGTTTCTATATCAACAACAATCATGTCATAAATTATGAAACACGTATCAAATATCACAAGCTACTTTAACACAGGGATAATATCAGTTTACCATAAACAATCTCAATTTTCAATATCATTCAGCTAAAATTAAGTCTAGGTCTCTTTTAGATATTTTTATTACTATGTCTTATATTTCAGTTACAGTTGGAATCACCCAATTTGGAGTTCTGTAGACTAAGTTATGGCCAAAACACTAGGATTGTTCAAGGAAACCGAGAATCCTAATACAAAATTTTACTAAACATAGTTATGAAATCTTACCACTTTCTTCAAATCATGCTCAAACATTCATGTAATTCATAAGGAAATTCATGTTTCTAGCTTAAGTATTCATGTGACTAGCTAAAGAGAATGGATAAGAATGGTTTAACATACCTAAAATCAGATGGTAGTGTGATGTCCATTCTTTTTCTGCACACAGCTGGCGTTAATGAAGATATCCATGGTTTCTAGCTTAAACACCATGTTGAATTTATTTCCTAAAGGCAATAACTTGGAAGACCTATTTGTGAAGGGAGTAGCTGCAATTATTCTTCAATAATTCTAGTCTAAAGAAGAGCTGAAACTTCGGGGGACTGAAGGTGGAGCAACTCCTCCATCATCTTTGAACATGCTACACGTTGATGAGGGCTGTCCACATGTTGCAATGTTTACTTCTAATAGCTGCCCACTATTTTAATTCTCTCCATCTTTGTTTAATTAAACCACTAACTTTTATCATCCATAACAATACTTATCTCCCATATATAACAAGTTGTTTTCATTTTTATCTCGCTAAAATGACTTATATCCACACCATATATTGGCCTCACTTGTAACAAATTTTATGTCCATCACATCTATTCCTTCATAAACTTGACAACACAAGTTTTTCATGCGTTCTAGTTCCAAAATAATGAGAACTTCTTCATGTATGTGACAACTACCACTTAAGATTCATTCACATGTACATGTATTATTTCCTATCCAAAATAATTAAATGGCTTAAGAAAAATCTGTCTAATTTCGATAGAAATTTCATGTCCAATTAATAACATATTACACCTAAATATATCAACATATAAGTTGGACCGATTTACTTTAAGTATCCGTAACTATGAATGATTCTAATGTCATTATTTTTCAGCCCAAGAATACTTCAAATTTACTCTACAATAATTTAAAACAAGGTCAACTTTATATATCATAATTCCATCCAATTGAATTTATTTTTGGTCCATTTCCATACCAGTTAACTCCTATATTTTTCGACTATCATTTAACTTTAATACTTGTCGTTCAGGGTTGGGTTCCTAATTCACCTTTTATAAAAATAAAATTTACATTAGATATGTGAAACATCATTCACATGAAATGAATTTTTATAGATACGTGAAAAGAAAAGTTTGGGGTTTTACACTTGATCTTTAGCATAAAATCATCATATTTATTGTATTAGCCAAAAAGTTCTTCTTTTTCATGAGCCACATGCCTTACAATTTTCCTATATTGAGTCATAGAATCCTTCTTAAAGACCATCATGATTTCATGTAATGTGACAAGATCCTTTTGCTCTTCTAATATGTATTAGATTTCCATAATTCAAAATTTCTAAATTGTAGCCATTAAAATTTTACCTTTAATGAATTCTATAAAATTTTTTAGATACGCTAGTCATTTTTATCAAACATATAAGTCCATAATGATATATTTAATATGTGATTGTTATCAATTTCAATGGCTTTGATGCAATCTTCTAAATAGAAACTTTAATTGTTTTCATAATTATCTATAGAATCAAAAGGTCACTAAGTTTCCAATCATCATTTATATAATAGTTGATAAACAATTAATCATTCTATTTAGGTTAATTTATTTACGAACAAGTATGATATATATATCACGTACGTATAAAACAATCAAAATTGAAAGAAAAATCCGTTTCAATGAAAACATAATATTCAATATTTAACATTTGTTACAAAAAACCAATACCATGTAAGAATCATTAAACATTAAATAAAAAGCGACTAACACTTTTTGTCCAAAATTATCAAATTCAATGAATCTTAGGAATATGAAATTTGATGAACTTTATGGGGAATTTAGTCAATTAATTCTTTAAATGAATCATAGAAATTCACATATGTTATGAGCTTTATAATGTCCTTTAATATGTCAATAAAACTTCTCTTCTCCTATGCTCTTTTAAGAAAGTTTGCACTGCCCAACTATATGTGTGAATATAAAATGATAGAGTATTCCACACTCTAATTAACAAATTACTATGTTGGGGCAAGTATGTTTTGCTAAGTGCTTTACTTTTACTCATAGGAGTGGAGAACAATGATAGCTAGCAAAGATGAGACCTTGTATCGTGTTATACACTCTTAACTTTGCATTAGTGCGTTTTTTTTCTAAAATATTTAGCATGTGTTTCTTGCATAATAGACTTTTATTGTTGTGTTTTAGGATTTATTTTGCATGTTTTGTTTAGTTTAATCTTCATTGTGTTCTTTTATGTTTGAGGTTGATTTAGGGTAAGAATTCATTATTTTGATGTAGGAATGGAGGTGGCAACCTTTGTCATTGAGCTAAAGACCAAGAGAGGAGAAGAGAAGAGGAAGAATTATAATGTAAGAACCCACAATCGTGGGTTTCATGTCAATTCCCACGATCGTGGGATGTCTAACTCAAAGATATACACGAGGTTCACTTACTTTTTAGGTTTTCATGACTATATAAGGTAATAAACCCTTATGGATGAGAAAGCTTCGTGTGAGATTTGCCTCTTTGAGTAAAAACGCAGGTTTAGAGCTTCGGGAGAGGTACCAATTCAAGGTTCTTCATTCACAATTGGGAAAAGAGCATACCAACATTGTATTTTCTAGATTCGGGCCAAGAAGAGGAGGAGTTTGATTTATTTAGATATCTTTCATTTTTCTCTTCTAGCACTTGTGTGATGGATTATTTGAATGTTGGGGATGTTACGGACATCATGAGTGGTTGATTTAATTGTAGAGATTACTTTTGAACTTCTTGTTAAACTCCTATTTTGTTGATTTAAATGATAGATGTTTTTGATGAATGTTGAATATATATATATAACTTGCAATATATTGAGAGGTTGAGTTAGGTAATTTGTGTAGAATTGTACAACGAGAGTTGGCATTCGATAGAACTACATTCATCAAGTTAATTGATTAGTTAAAAGAGAGATCTTGGTTAATTTAATTGATCACCCATAGGATAACTTCATAACTAGGTGAATTGGTGGATTGATTTTGTAGATTGAGAGATTGCTTAATCATTTCCATTTAATTTGGATAGGGACAATTAATTACACCTTGAGAGAGGGTAGTTAATATATTAGGACATCTTAGGTGAAACACAATTCAATTAACAAAATAGGAGGGAGACAAGATAGGGAAAAGTGATCTCTAGTCTTGAAAATCCTGAATTCCAAGTTTCTGCATTTTTGAGTTATTATTTGTGTTTTGTTAGTTGTTTAATTTAATTTAATTTTTTCTAGTTTATTTCCACTAAAAATTTGGTTCTTAAACAAAGATTAATCTGAATTAAGTGGTACCTAGACACAATCCTTGTGGGATCGATATTTGCTTATAACTACAAGTCACGACTTGTATACTTGCAATTTTGAGTGTAAAACAAGTAGTCTGTTTCACATTCAACAAGTTTTTGACGCCATTGTCAGGGATTTTTTTAATATCTTGTTTAGTTTATGTTACTTTGATTTAAGAGTTTTTGATTATAGTATCATGTTTTTCCATGCTAAGGGCTAGAACCCTAGAATACTATATATGAGAAATACTATTAAGAAATTAACCAATGCATTTCATGCTCATGCATAATATAAGCACACACACACACACACGTGATTATTGATTTTTGCACACATTACAATGATTGTTCATGATACATTTTCTGGGCATAAATGATTAATTAAAGTGATTATGATGTGAATAGTGAATATTTTGTCTTGAAAATTGATTTGGTGATTATAATTATTGATTTAGAATTTGGTAAAAATTAGGAAATTTATGAAATTTTGGGTATTTTGGCTTAGGAAAAATGCTAAATGGCAAGACAATTGATTTACAGTAAAAGAAATAAATGTCAAATGGTAGTAGAAATAATTGATATGTGGTATTAGGATTTAATGACAAATGTCACAAAAAATTGGATTAGAAATTGGGAGTCAAATGGACTAGTTATTAAAAGGACTAAGTAGGGACTACGAGAGGAGGACATGTGGCAAGTGACAAGTGTCAAGCCACTTGCCACACACCTCACTCTCGTTATGTAACATCCCCTTGACCCACGGTTAGGCTAGAACAGTATATATATGAAAGATTATTGAGAGATTAGAAAATGCATTTCATGCTCATGCATTATATGATATGCACATACATGTGAATATTGAATTTTTGCACATGAAAATAATTGTACATGCATTCATTGACATATTCTGGGTATAATTGTTTATAAATGTGATTATATTGAGAATTGTGGTTTTTATATGTTGAAAACTGATTTGGAGAGTGTATTTAGTGATTTAGAACTTTTGGTAAATTTTAGGAAAATTTCTAAAAATGTTGGGTATTTTTAGACTAGGAAAATGCCAAGTGGCAGGACAACTGATAATTAGCAGTAGAAATTAATGTCAAATGATAGTGGAAATTTTTATATATGACTTTTAGATTTAATGACCAATGTCATTGAAATTTGGAGACAATTGGAGTAGAAATTGGAATTGATTGGACTAGTTAACGTAAGAGTATTTCCACCCACTAGAAAGTTGACATATGGCAAGTGAGTCTTTAAACCCACGACTCCTTGCTTTATTGAAAGACAAATTAATTGTTTTGTCTTTCATTCTTGCCTTTCTTCTTCTTCTCTTTGTGACTCTCTTCTCCATCTCTTCTCTTCATTTTTCTTCATCTCCCACGACATATATTCACCACCATCCACGTGAGCCTTGCTTTCACCCTTCCTTGCTATTATCATCTTGAATGTCTTCTCAATTCCACTAGAAAACCTAATCCTCCCAACCTCCATGATGATGTACGTGAGTTCTATGGGAAGCTAAGGTTTAGTGTGACTTGAAGAGTTTGAAGATTAATCAAGTAAGTTATGCTTTAAATATCATGGGTATGGTTAAATGAAACTAGAATGATGAGTAAATTAAGAGTGATGACTTAGTTTTTTTACAATGTCGTGGTGATGGATAGTTGATGTAAATTTCTTTCTTTTGTATATGTATGATGTGTAATAATTCATAAATTGTTTTAGAGATGTTTTAGAGGTAGAATGATCATCATAATGGTGTTAGGATAAGTGCAGAAAATTGATAATGAATAGTATATGCACATGTTCTATTTTGGTTAATGATCAAATATAGATCATGAATTGTTTGTGAATGATATTGAGTTGAAATTGAGTTGAGAATGAAGATTAAATGAAGTAGAAAAGGTGATCTTTGTACAAGTGGTGTTAGGTGTAAAATATGGAAAATTGGAAGATGAGTGCTGGAAAATGTAGCAGTAACATGTCCACTGATTATGCTTATGTGTTTTAGCCATAACTTGTTTTGTAGTTATCCAAATGAGATGATTCTTAATTTGGATTAAACTAGAGACATATGGATACATTTTTCATGAAGAAATTGAATTCAAATTCTATCTTTAAGAGTTTTAAAATTTGACTCGAATTTGAGTACTGGGTGCAGTAGAAAAATGAAGAAGTGCAGAAAAAAATTTCTAATGAAAGTGTATAAGAAAATGTTCTATTTTGAGTGTTTTTAGAGATGTTTTAAAATGAGTTTAGAGATAAAGAACAGGTGTAAGGTGATATCTGGATATGAGAAAGAATGATAAAATTAAGAGAATGCAGAAAAATGATAGAAGAAATGCAGAAAAATGTGAAGGAGATGCGTGAATGATTTTTCTATTTTGATGTTTGTGTTTTAATCTTGGGTTTTGATTTGTTTATGAATATGTTGAGTTAAAATGAAGAGGTAAATGGGAGAGTATAAATTAGAGATTATGGGGTAAGTGGAAGAAAGGAAGAAGAAGGAAGAGAATTTGCAATTTATGGAATTGGAGTGCATGGTTGTGCGCTATGGTTGCATGGCCAGCCAACAGTGCTTCTCAAATTGCATAGCTTGGATTCGTTTGACTATAAATTTGCCTACCAACCTAAAAATGACTTGAAAATTGAACCAATATATTCATAAGAAATTGTTTTTCCTCTCCATGAAAATTTAGATCCATCTGAATTGATTTGAAAAAGATTGATTGGAAGAAAGTGAGGGAGTCTGCTGGAATATTATGAACTGGAATATTTTCATTGAACATGCTTTGGTATTTTGATTATATCTTGATCTACAGATTTCCAAATGAGTTGATTTTTGATTCTGATTAAATTATAAACTTATGGATACAACTTTATTGAAGAAGTCAACTTTACATTCTGTCTTTAAGAATTTCAAAATCTGGCATGAAATTGAGTCTTGACTTAGGCTATAGTACTACCCGAGACAGAAATCATGTCCTATTGTTATTGAACAAATAAAGGTGTCTTCATAAAAGTTGTAGCTTATTCTCTTATTTTTCAATTGGTATAAAGGTTGTAATTTTTGAATATTTGAATAAAGAGATATGAGCTGTACAACTTAGAAGCATGATCATGAACTAGCCAAAATTTCAAATGTACTTAGTCTACAGTATTTTGAGAATAACCCATAGAATAATGAACCGAATTGAATTATCTTGAAAATGGGGAACATTTTTCTAGAAGAAAGTATTGCCAAATTTCTTCATTTTCATTGTCAGATTGATCATGTACAGTAGACCTGAAGGTATGTTTCAGGAAAAATCTGAATTGACGAAATGAATTATGAATTTTGATTTTAATGGTTTTATTGAGGTATAAACCATAAGTATAAATGATACTTATGTGAGTTTGGAAATATGAATGTTTACATGACAAGAATAATAGAGCGATACTCGGGGTTGTCATGAACATGCATTATGTATATTTCATATACATACATGTGCATTAACAAACACTTATAATTGTGCAAAAGTGTGGTATGTGTATATTGCTTGATATAGAGGAGCAATTGGAATGTCAACATCCAGACGTTGCTGGAACTTCGAGGCAATAGCTTCTGGAGCAATCGGTGAGTAACCTAGATGGTTTCACACAATTAATTGTTTACTTTAGAATATGTTTTGAATGATGATATGAATGTGATTTGATTATGTTGATGCTGGACAATGAAGGTCCGAGACTTGATGTATGAATGTGATATTGAAGTGTTACTTATATGTGAATGTGATGAACTAAATGCTTTTTGACATGATTGATTGATTATGAGAGAAGCATTCCATACATGAATGCATGATCAGATAATGAGAGTTGTGACGTGAGTAGCCACCGAAAATGAGCTTAAAGTTCCAAATATGATTAAGAGCCAAAGGCTCACTATGTAAAATGAGCCCTATATCCCCAATGGATAAGGGACAGTATAAATGAGCCTAGTATCCACAATGGATACGAGATAGTTTAGGTACTCGGTCATAACAACGTAATAATTAGAAAAGAGTCACATGAGCATTTCATATACATTTTAATAAGTATGTTTGATTGTTTGAAATGCCAAATTGTCTTTCCCTTAAGTGAGAATGTGATATGTGATAATTTATGCAAAATGCAAAGATGTGAATTATATGTTATATGTGTGACGTGTTGTATGAATAGAATGAACCATCGATGATGGTTACCTCATTGAATTCGTAAAACTCACCAAAATTGCAACGTTGATTTTTCAGGATCAAAAGACAACTTTAGCTACTAAGAGATGCTACAAGGAGTATAGTCTTGTACTTTTGGGGAAAAAGAAGAAATGGCTCAAAGGTAGGTCAGCTGAGATTGGAAGATTAGATAGATCTTTTTATGTATTTCCTCTTTCATGTAGTGTATTTTGTATTAGGATATGATGATGT
>JANQAP020000253.1:231545-273355 GCA_026874005.2 Erythroxylum coriaceum
GATGAGTATATGCCTGAATTCAACAAAGATGACTATGAGCGTCTCTTCAAGAAATATGAAGACATCATTCTTGATGGAGAAAATTTGTTTACATTCATGAGCCTACACAATGGAAGAACAAATAGGACCTGCCATTAAAATAAAAGTAGGCTTTCACTACGTATGATTGTACTATTCTGCGTGCCTGTATGTCTGTAGACCCACTAAGCTTAATTATTTAGCCGTACCATATGACAGATACTAGTAGCTCCATTAAACTTAATTATTACATTATTTGTGATGTAATAGGTGTGTCTATTTGTAATTCCCCTGCTTATAAGCAAACAATAGCCTACAGTCGGGGGAAATGAAAAAAAGAAATGACACTAGTTATTCCTCCATGTCCTCTTTCTAAAAGTCCCTTTCTTAAAAACTCGAGTCATCAGTAGTCTTACTTTTATAATGAGTTTTTGAGTATATTTTGCACTTGCCTCTCTATAAAAATTCTGTACATCAGAAGATGAGCTTATTAAGTCATATTATGAAATAACTCAAAATTGATTATCTAAGAGGCACGCCTTAAGATAGAAACACCTGAGAAAGCTTAAAAGCTTCTTAGCTGTCTAAGTGGAAAACCGATTGATAATCTTCCGTTTGGGGCTCTGTTTCAAATCCTCTTTTGTTAATGGCGAAAAACTACGTGCGAGAGAACGTACCTCTCTCTCGATTCGGCGTCCTGGTGGCGCAACTAGAGTCCATCGTCGCTTCCTCGTCTCAGCAGTCACCCGATCCTCTCCTTTGCTTCGATCTCCTCTCCGATCTCATCGCCGCCATCGAAGAAGAGCCCAAGGTCTCTTTTGTTCTATTCTTCGCCGATACAATGCAGTTATCTTTTCCATGTTTCCTTCAGTGTTGTTCTGTCTTTGATGTGGAAATGTCGGTTTCAGGATTCTATTTTGCTGTGGCAAAGAAAATGCGAGGATGCGTTGTACTCGTTGCTTGTTCTGGGTGCGCGGCGACCTGTTCGCCATTTGGCGTCTGTGGCCATGACGAAGATCATATCAAAAGGGGATACCATTTCTATATATTCGAGAGCCAGCAGTCTTCAAGGTTTTCTCTCCGATGGAAAGAAGAGTGAGCCTCAGAGAGTTGCTGGTTAGTTCATATCCTCCTGTTTTTTCTCTTACAGTTTCAGTTCCTGCTTGATACGCTTTTCACCTTTTTTTTGTTTTTCTAGTTGCATTTGAACTGGGAAAGAATGTAGCATCTAGATTGAAAACTTTTCTTAAACTTGAGTTATATTTTAATGATGCAATTTGCGTTCCAAACATCAGGCAGGATTTGTATGCTAAAATAATGCAGCGAGAATTTAGCAAATGATTATGTTCTCAGAAACTGCATATGAGTCCTCACTTGGCTGTTTAAGGGATTATTTCCTGCGTGATATGTTAAGAGGCAATCGGAAGCATAAGTGCAGGTTAAGAAAGTTAACTTAGGGGCTAGCCTTCACAGCGGTGTTGCCTCACTTTTCTATAGGTTGATTTTTGACGTCTGTGTTTCAGAAAACTGTGTTGATTTGTGTGTTTAGATATACCTTTGATGAGAATCAAGACAGCAAATTTTCTGTTTATGATCTCTATAAATAACCTTATGTTGCTGGCATCTGAACTATTGAACTAGAATGTAGCTCTTCGTTTAGCATAAAGAAATATGGATACTTCATGTTCATGAGAATCATGCTGGCTTTGGGAAATAGTAAGAATGTCCCATTGCATGACAATTTATTTGGAGAAGGGAAATTGGCACTTCTGTAAAAACATCAGACTTGGGCTTCATCTTCATTTTGGATGTTCCTTTTAACATTGACATCATAGTTTCAACTGAAATTTATTCTTGTTGGTAAATTTATGTTGGCTTGGTTATCCCATGGTGGCTAGAAACCTATTAGTTGTCATGCCCTTTCTATATAGTTCTTTTAACTGCTAAAATATTAATTTCAGATTGTTCACAGTTGATAAAAGAACAGTGTGTATCGTCCTTGAGCATTATTCTATTGGGTTAGTTATAGACTTTGCTATATGTGATATGGTACCTCCCTCTGTCTCCCTTGCATTAGAGAGAGGTATTGGAAAAGTGTTTGTGATTGTCCCCAAGAAAGGAAACAAAAAATAAGGCACAGTGTAACCATATAGTTATGTTTGTTATGCTTATCCCATCATTTGCCTGATTGGTTGTTTGCTGCATGTTTGTGTCCTAATTTTCATGTAATCAATACTTGTAGGTGTTGCACAATGTCTGGGAGAGCTATATCGATATTTTGGTAGAAGAATCACTTCGGGTTTGCTTGAAACAACAAATATTGTGGCAAAGCTCATGAAGTTTCAAGAGGTATGTCTTATTCAATTTGTAATATTGTGGATATTATTATGATTAGGATTGATAATGTCAATACTAATGACTATTTGAATGTTGGTATTATATTGGTACTGTTACTATCCTTCTACTACTAAGGAGTTGACTAGAGCATGAATATATTTTAACTTCCTTTTGGATTGTTCCCTTTATTTTGGATTATATTTTCGAACGTGCAACCCTGGATTTTACATGATTAAACTTCTGATCATATTTGATGCTCATATTCTGGGCTCTAAACTTTCTCCTATTTGCATAAAAATTTTATTTTTTTGATCCTTCAGTTTTTGTAGTGCCAAGAATTTCTGGCTTTGCTACCCTTTTTTAATGAAATTCCAGGAATTTGTGAGACAAGAGGCTCTATTCATGCTTCAAAAAGCTTTGGAAGGCTCTGGCGGCAGTGCTGCCTCGTCAGCGTATATTGAGGCCTACCGTCTTATAACACGTTTTGCTGTTGGGGATAAATCATTTGTTGTTAGAATAGCTGCAGCACGTTGTCTGAGGGCATTTGCTATGATTGGTGGGCCAAATCTAGGAGTTGGGGAGCTTGATAATTTAGCATCTTATTGTGTTAAGGCAGGTGTTTCTTAGTTTTTTGCGCATGTTACTCTTTTACTAAGGTAGGTTTTGAATATTTGAGAAGCTCATGCGGTGTCTGTACTCTAGCCATGATATTGATGTTCTCTTTAGGCCCTTGAGGATCCAATATCATCTGTTCGGGATGCTTTTGCTGATGCTTTAGGTTCGTTACTTGCTTTAGGAATGAATCCAGAGGCACAGGTATATGTGCTATGTAGTTTATATCCAGTTCTTCTTTGTTTCTTCATTTCTTGCTTTCTATGTCTTTGGAAGATGCTTCTCTATTTGTTTTTCTTCCATGTTATTAGTTTATTAATTTACTAGCTAATTTTGACTCACCAGATTCAGCCCCGCGGAAACGGTTCTTCCACTCACGCAAAGAAATTAGAAGGTGGCTTGCAAAGGCATTTAGCAATGCCCTTTACTAGAGGTATTGATTTGACCTATTCCATGGTGTTCTGAATATCCTCTTTGTCCAGTGGGAATGCATGTATAAATTTCATGAATTTTGAAGGTAAGATTGAGAGGCTTCTATGTGATGCTAATTTCTTGCTCTTATTTGGTGTTTTTGGTTCATAAGAAATGCCACAATTTTCAATTATAATCCTTAATGTTTACATATTTTTATTTTCATAGCAAATTCTTTTTTCCTGTACACTTTAGTGCTTTGCCTTTTTTTTGGGGGGAGGGAGGTGATTGTAGGGCTATATTTTGTTGAACTTTTGAAGTTCTATAATAATCTTTCTGAGGATCTTTTGACCTCCTTATTTTTGTAAGGAACTTTCAAACCTATAATGTCTTTTTCCTGTTGTAAGAGCATGCACAATTGTTATATGTGCTTTATTTTTCCATTCTGGTATAGTTTTATTTTATGAACATTGTGCTTTTATATTGCAATAAGGTTTGTGTGTTTTGCATTATCAGTAATTTGCTATCTACTAATGCATAAGCTAAATAAAAATATATCATACTTTCTTATCGATATTCCCTTAGTACTCATCGGTGGCTGAAATTGCAGCAGGTGGGCCTTGGGTGAAGGACATTCGGATGGGCATTACCTTATCATGGGTCTCTTTTTTACAGGTAACAGTGCTAATGGTTGCTTTTCAATCTCTGTCCATCTTTCTCCTCTTGTTGATCAGTATAATTTCTTGGTTTGCTGCTTCTCTTAAAACTGTTTGAGGGCTGCGTTTTAGTCCATTTGTAAGTTTATTGTCAAAATTCTAAATTGTCAATGATTCGCTTGAGAATGTCTATGGAAATGGTGGGATGTTCTACTAAGAATGGTGGCAGTCATATAGTTTACTAGAGTAATACTTTCTCATTACAATTTTTTTATGATCATGGGTACATAATTATATGTTTTGCCCATTACTTCAGCATTTTAGCTTGGTTTGGAGTGCAATATTTTGCACATCTTTGTTATTTGACATCCAATTTATGCTGATTGTTCCATGAATTTCATGTTGCAGGCAATTCGTCTAAAGTATTTGGTTCCAGATATTGAGCTTCAAAACTATGCCCTGATAGTTATGGAAATGCTTGGCACAGATCCTCTTGTCGATGCCCATGCGCTGGTATTTGTCTAAAAAATTGTACTGCATATTTCTACATTATTCTTTGATAGTCATAGGTTTAACGTAGAGGCATGACTTCCTCTTATTATATGGCCTTGCAAAAAAAAAAAAATTGTGGAAATAGAAGATAAAACAATATACAAATTAAATTGAAAAAAACCTGAGATAAATATAGCTTACCGATGCTAATAGCTGCTCATATTTTCTCAAATTTGCACGTGTAGAGGCAGTCATTAGTTAGGCATAACTAATAGCACTTTTCAGTAGAATAATTGTTTCCCAATATATGTGGAAGGAAAGAATACCAATGCTAGTTTGATAGAAAAATCTTGACTAAGAAAGTTAGAATTTAGTATATGGAATTTCTTTTGAGCAGTTGACATCATTGAATATGATGCTAAAGAAACTAATTTACACGATTTGTATGAAATATCTGCTATGTTATAGTTTTAGCAAAGATTTGCAGTAGAATAATCGTTTCACAATAAATGTGGAAGGAAAGAATACCAATGCTGGTTTGATAGGAAAATCTTCTCTTAGAATTTGGTATATGGAATTTCTTTTGAATGATTAGCATATATGATGCTAAAGAAACTAATTTACATGATTTTTATGAAATCTATGCTATGCTATGGTTTAAGCAAAGATTGGTAATTGTTTTGATGAGGATAAGCATATTGTGATTTGTGTTTCATCTCAAATTTTATAGCTTCTCGTTTTTCTAGTCCTGGATGGAATTATGAAGAATTGAACTTTATATTGGATTGATGTGCATTGTGGTTACATTATTATGATATCCAAAATATATAACTAATACTTTCCACTCTTTGTTGTCTTGGAGGCATGCGTTCTGTATATTTTGCGGGTTGGTGTGACTGATCAGATGACTGAGCCTACTCAAAGGGGCTTTTCAGTTTTCCTCGGAAAACAGGTTTGCTAGAGTAACACACATGCTCTCTTGCCACTGTTGATTCTTGTCTTGACTCTTCTCTCATGGAAACTTGCAGCTGGAATCTCCTAATGTTGGTCCTTCAATGAAAATTGCTGCTCTTCGTACTCTGTCTTATACATTGAAAACATTGGGTGAGGTAAGGGATCATATGCATTTAATTCTACTTTTGATATGTGATATGCTCTTTGTAAAAACATGTTTCAATAGGGCAACAAATCAAAAACAAAACCTGCTACAGTATTAAATGGGCTAAATTGGTATATAATATGATTATGCACTCTGTAACCTTCGGAACATTTGATTTACAAGAGTACTGATTTCACATGTTGTTTGAAATGTCTTCTTTTCTTCAATTCCCCCCTATTTTAGGAAAATGTCATTTCAGAAAAGTATTAGGTGCATGCAATATACCTAATTGATAATACTAGGCAACACATAGACTGGATCAGTGATGAGTCATCTGTGTGGGTCCTTTAAAGTTCAGCTAAATTGTTTATAATTTGGTTCCTTGGTTGTCTTGCATGCTTATATGTGCAACTTTGGTTGCATATTGCTTGAATTTTTCTTATCCATTCTCAGGTTCCATCAGAACTTCGTGAAATCTTTGATAAAACTGTCGATGTTGCAATATCTCATTCATCAAGCCTTGTAAGTATTTTTTTTACTTTTAATTGGGATGTTGAATATACTTGATTGGATAATTGATACTAAAATCAACTTTTAAGACTTCTTGTTGGACTTTGCAATTTTTGAGAATATGTTTGTTAAATAACTGATGCATTTATGTTTTGATTTTATGAAAAAAAATTCTTTTTCATTTATCTCCTAGTTAGTTTCACTGTCCTTATCAATTCTTTTACTTATGAATTTCTGAAGTCCTTATGATCATTGATCATTTAGTAAACTATAATACAGAGCTTGTCTATGTTCTACTTTACTCCATATTAGTTTCTAATATTGTCCCTAGTTTTATCTTGGTTCTTCTTGTCCCTAGTTTATCTAATTGGGATGAACATTTGGAAGGGTGACTAATTAATAAGCATTGAAATCTTCTGCGCATTCTGTTATGGTTCCTTTGGTTGGAAAGGGATAGAATTGGTTTTGGAGCTATAAGTAGATAGTCTCTACTCAACTAGTTTCAAGTAGAGATAGATTAGAGAATGGCAAAACAAACTAGACGTTGGTCTTTTGACCAAAAACGAGGAAAGAATGATCAATGGCCCCTAACATTGTGAACTACTTTGAGAAACCTAACCCAAAATTAATGGTTTCAAACCCATACCTAAGTCAATCTTAAGTCTTAAACTAATCTGACCATCTTAAATAACTTTCCAAGACAATTAAGTGTGAACCGACTTAAAAATTAAGTTAAGAGATTTCTTTAAAATTAAAAATTGAAACGAGTAATTGCCATTTAGTTAAAAGATTCAATAGTTTCCACAATCCACTGCTATTAAGATTAAATATAAAAACCTTAAGGTGGAATTTCCTTAAATTTAAAATACTAAAAGTCTTCTAAAATTTGATCGAGTAATTTTCATTGTATAAAATTCACTTGCTTCCACAATTCTCAGTTCTATTAAAATAAAATTTAATATTAATAAGTTTTTATAGAACCCTAAGAAATTAATTCACTGTGATAACTAAGATTGCTAGAATCATTAATCTTTTTTAAAATACTAAAAGAATATTCTAGAGTACTACAAAATATCTGAGCTTAAAATTAGTTAAATATTGTGATTAAATTGTTATGATTCTAACTTTTATCTCTAATTTTATATATATCCATACGTAATTATGCCAAATGATTTTTTTCACTGATAATAACTTTTCATTTCTTTTCTTGTCATACATGCATAGTTAATTAGTATTAAATAGTATCTAAAATATTTATTCCATTATAAAAATTAATGGTCTCTTATAAATTCTTTCCTTTGTAAGTTATAAATATTAAAAATTCTATAAGTAACTGTTCATACATTATTTATTATTCGAGAATTTTTTAAAATTGATTTTGCACTAGGTATTCCAGTATGAATTATTAACTGAAGAATGCTCTTGCATCAATCTCATCAGATTAAAAAAGAACACGGCTTCAACATGTAGACTTTGACATACTCCTTGTGGATATTGCGATTAACTCATTTTAGTTCCTCTTTTGCAATCCAAGTGCATTCACTTGGGAGTTCCCAAGACAAGATTATGGTAGAACTTTCACAAACAATTATGATACATCTTCGTTGCTAATGTCAAACAGCCTCGAGTATAATAAACATAGGCTAAGTTATCCAAACGTCAAGCGTCTGGATAAAAATGCTGTTACTTGTAACTTCTTAGACCTGTTTTAAAGTATCTTTTGATGCATCAAATTGTTCTTTTTCTACCGAAACTACTCTAGAACCATTTTCAGCATACAGATTAAACTATATTCTCAACCAGAACTCTAGTGTAAAGTTCCTTGGTCCTTTCCAAATGGGTAACTTGCAACTTTGGGTTTCTTTTTTGGTAGTATAGTGCAGCAAAGTAATTCTAGTTGCCCAAAGAGAGTTGCATAAGGATCATTTCCATCAGTTGCCTCACTAGCGGCATAGAAGGTTTGTTAGCCTTAACTCGGTCATTATTTTTCAGATCTAAGTCATTGGGCATAGTTAATGCATTGGGGAACTTATCATTCACCTTCAAAGCCCCGTTAACCAGGTCAATGCTTCATTGAAGATTGTTTTGGGCTTTCTCAATGACAGAAAGCCTCAGATAAGCTTCCACAAAGTCTGGGAGCTTGTATAGTATAAGATGGTAAAGAATGATTGCAACTTGTGTCTCATGCAACTGCTCAACTATTCTGGCCAAATTAAATAATGCTTTGACTTTATTCCAAGGTAGTTGTACATGAATACCATGTTCCACAAAGTGATGAAATATTTGCATGTCTTTATACTGAAGAATACAAACAGACACGTCAACTGCAATGGCATTTGCTTTGCTATCAAGGAAAATAACAGATGCCATCAACAGGAGCCTCTTTAAAAGATTTTTGAGCAAGCTCAAGCTATTCCCTTTGAAATTGGATGACTCCAATATGGTTAAGCACTTTTATCGGGACTAGTTGAACTCCCTTTTTAATAAATCTTCTTGCATTTTGGATGGCATCTATTGTAGCTCTGATATCGCTTGATGTAGAGCAAGGCGTTAGGGCAACATATTCCAACAAAGTAGGGCTAGAATTATGGTGATTGTTGTTGGAACAATTATGATTTCTATCAAAAAACTCCTTTAATAAAAATTTGAATACAGAGGCTGCTATACTTCTCTTGCAAAGCCCCTATTTATACTAATTTTATTAGAAACCCCAGAATAGGAAAAACAAGTCATACACGAATTCCTATGAATAATAGGAAAAATATTAATGTCTTATTGAAAATGAAATCTAACCTAAATAAGAAAACTTCATGAAAACTAATAAAATACGGAAACATAAATTATTAACTTGAAATATGCTCCTACATCATTTAATCTCGTTAAAATGAAGATTTCATACTACCCTACATTGACTGACCACTCATCTATGAAAAGGTCTGTCAGTTCTATTGTGAATTTTACCTTCTATTGTGAATTTTACCTTCCCAAAACATATTAGTCAAAATTAAACCGTAGATTGATATTGCAGTTTTCTACACAGCTGTATCGTATTGAGTTGTTGCTGTATAGCTTCTTTTATAGTTCAGCATGAATGAAAAGTTCGTTTGGGCAGGTACGCACTGAGACTGCTTTGACAGTACGAGTGTTTGCTGAGGTTGATCCTACCTGTGTCGGAGGTTTGGTTTCATACGGTGTAACTACACTGAATGCTTTGAGAGATAATGTCTCATTTGGGAAGGTATAGCCAATATTGCTAGTGTGTAGGTTTTCTTCTTTCTTGTTTGGCTAAATCCTTGATGTTATCACCAAAATAAATCTTTCATTCTATTGCCATTTGTATCTTCGCAACTTTTGTTTTTTGGTCCTTTGATTTAAGATCCAATTCTAGTTAGTTGTTTAAAATAAATGACTTTTAAGTGGAAGACTGACACCAAGTATCTTTACAGTGCTGTCTACTATTTAATAAACATGTGGATTTATGTGATCTTCGGTTAAATTAATCAGATATCCTAAGGATTTTGAAGGTTTCCTTTTACTTCTCATATGAGAAATGTGCGAGAGCATTCTCCACACGTAGTAGAAACAACAACAGTACAAACAACATATTTCCTTCAGAAATTTTAGTTGATGTTATGGACACCTCTTTGAAAAACCAAGAATACAACAAAGATGGTTAGAAAGCATACTTACCAATAAATGAAGTAAAAATGTATGATCTAAGGAAGAAAGAGAAAACAACAAACTTTTCTGCTTATAAGTGTGAAAAACCTTCCTGTATGAAATAGTCTTGATAACTAATCTGATTTCTTTATCATCCTGATGTATATAGACTGAGAGATTACTCTTTTTTAAAACCTTCTTTTCTTTGTCTATATATCTTTATGTTGATGTTCTAATTGTCCATTTCTTCAGTTTGGAAAGTTGCAAAGTTCATTTCTTTTGTCCTATAACATTCTTATTCTCAAGGAGTGAAGGTTTTCCACATTCTATTGATGGTTTACATATTGTATTCTCACGAAAAACCTCAATTTCCTTGGCTACTTGTTAGAAATTTTTGGCTCTTTAGACATCTCATTTCAACTTTTGCTTCATAAGGACCTTTCTTTATGGATAAATTTGTTGACAAATGATGCAATGTGTAATTTTAATGGATTGTTGTTGAGTTGGACTTTTGCATCTTAACTCCTGATTTATATTTTCCATGAACCTAATAGTTGATAGCTAATGGATTTATGGTCATGGAGTATCAAAAGGTCCTCTCCAGTAGATGTTGGCAGATGGAATACATATCTCCTTTTCTGCTGGTTCTTTAATTTATTTATTCATACTAGCTAAGCTTTTCACTCTATTTTAAGATTGTGGTTAGTTTTGCATTTGTATGCTCTCTTCTATCTTTTCTTTGTAAAATATGGAAGAATTTGACTGGTATTATTCTCTGAAGTGTGAGGACTTTTTCTTACATTTATTTGCTTATTTGTTTATTGGCAATGTTATAGGTTTGTTGTTAATATTGCTATTATTTACCTTTCTTTTTCCACCCACAGGGAGCCAATTTGAAAGTCGAGCTTGATTCTTTACATGGACAAGCAACTGTTTTGGCAGCTTTGGTATCAATATCACCAAAGTTACCTCTTGGTTATCCAGCAAGGTTATTGCCCCACTTAACATCTTTTGTTCTATGAAACTCTATATTTACTTTTTTTTTTGTCTTAAATACATCTAGATCAGTTGTGGCATCAATGTTCATGTAAGGCCATTGCTGTTGACAAATGGAAGTAAATTATTACATGGGATTCTCTTAAGCAATTGTTTGCTCAAAATATCAAATCCTTCTCAATATGACTATGTTAGATACTACTGGGATACTCTTGTATTAAGATGTGCTTGCATCCCAGGGATATACTAATATTTGTATTGCTTGCATTCCTTTGAGCTTTAATTTCATGGTTACCTTAAGTTTTTGAGAACTTTCATGCTCTTACCTTATGGTCTCGTCCCCTCAGACTGCCCAGATCAATACTTGAAGTTTTAAAGAAAATGCTAACTGAATCTAGCCGAAATCCGATGGCTGCAACAGTTGAAAAAGAAGCTGGTTGGTTACTTCTGTCTTCACTTCTATCCTCCATGCCAAAGCAGGTAGAAGATTAATTGCTAGGTTATGACAAAGTTGTGTTACTTATTCTGTGGCTGCTGTGAGTACTTATGTATTTTGGGTCTGTTGCTTGCAGGAATTAGAAGACCAGATCTTTGATATTCTTACATTGTGGGCAGACCTCTTCAGTGGGAATCCTGAAGAGGCAATTAAACAAAATGGAGATTTAATTGCTAAGATATGGTAAATCTCTGTCGAAGTACAACCTTGTATGTTAGGTTTTAGCTCAATGAAATTACAGGTGAATGGAGTACTTTGTTTGGGCTGGGTGGGTTGACATGGCATTGTATTGCCTGTTGGTCCTGGTCTGGTTGAGTCAGTCAGGTATTTATAAGAATTAGTGATAAAAGCTGTTGTATTTGTGGATTTTAAGCTGGGTGTTGTTTTCAAAATTTTTTTAATAATATTATGCAAGTTACTATCCTATTTGACGTTCATTTTTTCTTTGGAAGGGTTTGGTCTGCTGCTGTAGATGCTCTTACTGCATTTGTGAAATGCTTTATTTCTAGTGGTACTGCAAACAACGGGGTTTTACTTCAACCCGTCATGGTGTACCTGAGTAGGTACTTACACTCTTTAACTGACTAACTCAGGCACTTTGTGGTTTTGTTTTCGTAAGTCTGAAGGTTGCTACTGTATTTTGGAAACAGTGCTTTGTCCTGTATCTTGTTACTAAAAGGCAAAGAACTGTCAAATATTAAACCTGCAATAGACGTGTTCTCCATCAAAACGTTAGTGGCTTATCAGTCACTCCCTGATCCCTTTACTTATAAAGGTGAACATGCGCAGATTATCCAATTATGTACACTACCATACAGGTAATGCTTTCCCTTTGTAAATGATAGTTCTTTCTTTCCCTTCTATAGATGTCTTTATCATGGACACCCTCAATATGCGCTCATAACACAAAATGTGAACCTTGCTTAAAAATAGTTTCTGAAGTTGTTTTTCTATACTTCATCTGCCTGTTTAATAATTTGGCTACCTCTTATTCATGATGCCTTAAATGAAATAGGGATGCTTCTAGATACGAGGAAAGCTCATGCTTGAGGTCCTTGTTAGACAAACGAGATGCCTGGTTGGGACCTTGGATTCCTGGAAGGTTTCTTCTTGTCTATATGTCGATTTCTGGTTTTCTTGAATAGTTGATTCCAAAAAATTTTAAGGTCTTTTTATTTCGATGACAAGGGAAATCCTTATTTTTTTCATAAATAATTTGTCTAGAGATTGGTTTGAGGATGAACTTCGGGCCTTCCAAGGGGGAAAGGAGGGCCTATTGCCTTCTGTATGGGAGGACGAATCCTCAAGCTTTCCTCAGGTGATTGCTGTTTCTCTTTAGATGGTTATATCTTTATGTTTAACTTTGATAGCACGCTTCCATCATCTACCAAGATTCAGTTTTTTGTTCTTAGTGCTTTTTCATCGTAATTGTTACTGCAGTTTTTGCTTCTTCATCTAAAGTTCATGTAGAGAAGGGAATTATAGTTTTACTGATGACTGAAGCAAACGTTCTTCCTTGTATTTGATGAGTTAATGAAAGCATTAAAAGTTGGCATAAAAGTTTCTAATTTGATCTTTGTGTTCTAATGACCTTCTATACATGTGAGATTGCAATGTAAAGTTGAACTTTTTTGGTATGGGACAAAGATAACTCATCTTATTACACTCTTAAAAGGTAAGAGTATTAATGTTTATCATGGCCAATTTTTGGTAAACACCATTGTAGACACATGTAATGATTAAATGAGAATTTGTTCGGTTGTTCTTACATGAGTGGGTATAAATAATCCATGTTGCATCTTTTCTTTAATACTATGTCAATCAACTGGAATGCACTTTAGTATGGTTATAAGATACTGAATTGAAAGTGATATGTGTGATTGCTTGATTATCATACCATAGCTTTAGTACTTTATTTTGTCAATCCTAAAATCTTTAAGTATTTGCTTCACCCACATTTAACTTGCCCAGTTTTAGAGAGAGCCCATCATTAGTAATTGCTTATGTATTTACCTCATCTTTACCATATTATTAGTATAAGCATCAAACTATTCTATCCTTGTGAGCTTTAATATCAATAATATACTAACCAAAGATAATTTGGTTTCCTCTATTCAATTGAAAAATAAATTACACAACATTATATAAATGTAGTAAATCTAATTTCCCTGAAAAAAAATTGTTCCAACACCCCACCACAACTCTTTTATTGTTAAAGCACTCATAAGAGGAATGACAGAAGAAACAGTGGATTTCCCTATCACCAAACAATTTGACATCTTGAGTGGTCTAAACGGCATTTGATGATTCCTTTATAAGATGGTTTGCCTTCCCTGTAACAAGTGAAGAAATCTCAATTAATCTAGTCCAAGTATAATAGTTATGCTTGAAAATTTTTTAATTAATCTTATCCAAGTACGATAATTGTGCTTGATCAGAAGAATTGTACACAGTTGTTGCGGAGAATGCATAAACTGAATCGTGGGAGAATACCTTGCCTTGAGTAAGCCCTTAGCTTCAACCATGAGTGCTAGAGAGAAAATTTTTGTGACCCAATAAATCACTAGTTGTCCACTTATGCCACTTGTAAATTGGTTCACTTCATAACAGCTAATTACAAACAATACAAGGACTTATATAAGGATCAAAGGGATGATATTATTTACCACTCACAAAAATATCTTTCTCTAAAGGAAAATTGTTCTTTCACAAGAATCTATTAGCATTGATACTACGAAAACATAAAAGATTGATATTAAAAGTTCTAGCATTAAGCTTAAGTTTGAAATGCCCTTGTATACTTGGAATACTACACTATGGTGCTGTACTTTCAATAGGGAACTAAGTTGTACGTTTTTTATATGTGGCAAATACCATACATCTATAGTAAATGAATACCAAAACTTATCAAATTAATCCTTAGTTCTCTGTCAAAGCAGAGTGAAGATGGATAACGAAATAAAACTTTCAATGAGATTCTTTAGCAATAACTGAACCATCATTATTTTGTAGATAATACATGTGCATATACTTGGATTTGTGTTCATGTAAACTTGGATTTTTGTTCATGTAAACTTTTGATCTTGATGCTTCAACATAAGTTGGAAATTGCATGCCCTATTGTGTGTGAAAGTACCAAATTTAGATGCCTTGTAGGTTTTTTTTAATTGTTTTCAATTGTTATTTCATTGCATCCGTTCACTAAGGATTAGTTTTGTTCTTGAAGCCGGAAACAATAAACAAGGTATTGGTGAATCAGATGCTTCTTTGCTTTGGAATCATGTTTGCTTCACAGGTAAAGGGGATTTTATTTTAAGCCTATGTTTTCTGATATTGTTTTGTAGGAAAGATAAATTCTCTTTCTTGTTTAACTTGGTCTCAGGATAGTGGAGGGATGCTCTTGCTTCTTGGAATGATTGAGCAGTGTCTAAAAAGTGGAAAAAGGCAAACGTGGCATGCTACCGGTATTACCAATATTTGTGTCGGGTTGCTTGCAGGATTGAAGGTGCTTGCTATCCTTAATTAATCTATTTAAAGCTTTATATGTGGCTCTGATATCATATTGTCTAATAATGCTTTCCTCAGGCTTTGATTTCTCTACGACCTCAACCCCTAGGGATTGAGATTTTAAATCCAATCCAGGCAATTTTTCTGGTAATAATGTTAAGGCGACATTATTTTGACTCTCTTGCAATGAGGGGAAGTAAGCAACATTAAGTTTTTTTCTTATTCATTGATTTTCTTTTCGTAGAGTATTCTAGCAGAGGGAGATATATGCGCAGCTCAACGTAGAGCATCATCAGAAGGGCTTGGTCTTTTAGCTCGCCTTGGTAATGATATGTTTACTGCTAGAATGGTAAGTTGCTTTCTAATGTTTATTCAAGTAATACATAAGCTATCAATTTGCCAGTATATGTTGAGATGATGACGACTTATTTGTATCATAGAGTTTTAAGTTGACAACTCCATTTATATTTTGTATGTTAGTCTTGATTATCTTTCTATCTCTCTTTGTTGATGTTAAACAGACTAGGTCATTGATTAGTGACCTTGCTGGGACAACAGATTCGAATTATGCTGGATCCGTTGCTTTTGCACTTGGGTGCATTCTTAGCAGGTGATCTCTTCATATTCTTGAAAACTTTGGTTTGTCTGCTTTTCTTGTTTTCCAAAAGAATACATTTTATTCTTTTTTTTACTGACAAAGTGATTGTTAGTTTTTAACTAAGATTGTTAGTAAAGTACTATATGTTGTGAATAGCATCTAAACTTTCTCTTTTCGATTGTTAGTTGTCGTATTTCGTATAACATGATTCTTGGCATACTATCATTTAATTTCTTATTAAACAGAATTATTGAGTACATTTTTGCTACTTGCAAGGACATGAATATTGTAGAAGGCTCTAGAGGAAAAGAGTTCAAGTTGAAGGAGACCTTAAAGAACATGGTTTTAGAGTCTTAGACAAGACATGATAAAGAGATTGGGCAATTAAGAGTAGGGATGGAAAAAGGGCATGAGCCCGACTTGACTTGACTTGAAGTTAACGGGCTTTCGAGCTTGATTTTTTTTTAAATTTCTCGCTTTGAATTAAGTTTGGGCTTGGATTTGTGGTCAGGCTCCAACTCTCTGACTCGAATCTAACTAGAAAATGGGGCACTGGTGCACCGTTGCCATGCACTGGTATGTTTGAGAGGATGGACTAGGCACAACTGAAACAAAAATTTCCAAAGATATGCTCATTGGGCATGACTAAAATGGAATAAGAAATAGCCAAGATTGGCTCTGATACCATGGAACAAAGAGAGGAAAGATGTTTTTATGGATATATCTTGCACAGAGGTAGAGATACATATATATACAAATTACTCAACTACCAATTAGGTAAGTAAATAAATAGGATCCCTATAATTAAGCCGTAAGTTCTTGTAACAGTTATACAATCTGTAACATATTTATACTGCATCTATTAGATTCCATCGTCAGAAAGTTGTTGGAAAGAGATAATATGTATTGTAAAGGAGCAAAGAAGTCATCCATGTCTATATTCTTGAGTTAAGTGCCATGTTGTAGGTTCACATAACTATTCGACTGGACCTTGCCAATCAATATTGTGGCTCTAGTAATTACAAAATCTAAACAGCTTGTTCCTTTACTGGATTTTTGTCTTGGACTTGTAAACTTAGCCAATTGAATCTTCCCATTGGTACTTCAAGGATCAATTAATAATGAAATCTAAAGTCTTTTTCCTATGTGGATTTCTTTTCCTGGACATGTCAAAGGGCTTTATCATCTTTGGATACAAATTGGTCAAAAGGAATGTGATGTCAATTGAAAAAAAGTTATTTTCCATTTAGAATGTTTTTTTTTTGGCTGTCATTTGCCTAACATAAAGTCATAGCTCGGTGATGTGGTTTCTTTAAGAACTATCATAAGCAAAGTCTGGACTGACATTTTAACTGTTTTTTTTTCAAACTGTCTTTACATAGAGACATCATCTTGTTTTCAGTGATGTGATTGTTTTAAGAGCTTGGGCTGGCTTGTCTCTTTGATTATTACATAATTGCACTGCATGATGCAAACTAACTTGTCTTTTTTACTGCTACAATTGCAAAGCATGTTGCAAACTAAGTTGTCTTTTAGATAGTTCCAATTGTACTAGATGAAACTTTGTAATATTGATCTAGTCACGTGCTTAAAATATATGTGCTCCCAAAACCTGTTGTACTGCTTCTTGTTGATGCTGTATAGGTGTTAGTTTTTACCATAGAACGACATAGTTTGATGTTTTACGATCTTCTAGTAAATCTTCTTACCTGCAGTGCAGGAGGAATGGCATTGTCAAGTTTAGTGCCTGCAACTGTCAACTCGGTCTCTTTGCTGGCTAAAAGTACAATCTCCGGCTTACAGATTTGGTCTTTACATGGACTTCTCCTGATCATTGAAGCTGCTGGCTTCTCATATGTATCTCATGTGCAGGTATGTTCATTTTTAATCAAATGCATATTGACTTTCTTAGGCTTTGGCATAATTATTGACTGTTTATTTCCTTATTCTTCAAAAAAAAAATCTATCAGAAAAATGAAAATTTTGGCATATGACAAGAAAATTTCTCCTTTATGTCTTCTTTTATTCATGATTTGGCAACTTTAGTTGCATAAAATTAAGCTTGAGAAGAATCAGTTAAGGTCTTGAAAGAAATTCAACTGTGATTGATGTTTAGGTTGCCTTTTTTCTCTCTGTCATGAAGTTGGATTCTAATAAACAAGTTTGCTTCACTTTTCTTCTCCTTGGATTAACGCAGAAGTGTGAAAGTAAGGCTAGTATTCGACTATGTCTTTATGGCTGATAAATAAGTTTCAGAATGTTAAAACCTAAGTTTTAGAGAAAAGTCTGTTATATTATTTCATTCTTAAAAAAGAAAAATGATAGTACATATTATTAGAATGGTGATTGTGAATCCCACTAGAACTTCTATTTAAATAATGAAATAATAAAATAAAGGTAAACTGGACCTAAATAGTGTTAGAGCATAAAAATCTACAGCCTTTTCTATTGGACTTACCCTAAATAGCCATATGCCATAGGTTCCATATCAACTGTCTCTAGTTGAGAAAAACTGGACCTCAAGCTATCTTGGACATCTAGTTAAGGTTTCATTTTAATGAATGAAATGGTTAATTTTTATCATTTAGATGAGGGTTTTTTAATAAATGAAATGGATAATTATGTTGCAATAAATGCTTTAAAAATTTTCAATTGTAGCTATCGGCTATAGTTTACTATAAGTCTTCAACGCATTCTTTTGGTTCTGAAACAACATTACTTGATCTTCAACTTTACAAGCTTGCTTTCTATGATGTTAGTCTGCTACTTGCTTTTATTTGGTATTAGCTTTTCTAATTTTGCATTACTTCTATCTAAACATCTGCTGCTATTGGTTTGATTGCCTTTGATCCTCTTTATCATTTTTTTTATCCCTTTTAACAATTTCTTCATAATCAAAGTATGTGTCTATTTTGAATGCAACTTGCATTTTATATTCCTGAACGTATATCTGTAAAAGAAGTCTGCCCTTCCACTTTAGAAGTTTTGGTTTTTAATCTTCCTTTTAATGAGAATAAAGTAAACTTGATGTCATCTTTCTCCAATCTATAAGTATTATCACCCATTATGCTATTTTCCAATATCAAATTGCCAAGCCTTACCAAATAACAAGTCACAGGTAGTACTATCCATAGTGTTAAAGTTAACTTTATTCTTGTATTTCTTAATAGAAAAAATTACCTTATGTTATTCTCAAAAAAATTACCTTACGTTGTTCCAGATAACCCTTCTATTTGCTTTAGTCCAACTAATAGTATATGGTTTTGGGTGCTTTTTAGGTTTTAAACCTTGACTGTACATAACTCTTTTTCC
This sequence comes from Erythroxylum coriaceum, assembly GCA_026874005.2. Taxonomy (NCBI): domain Eukaryota; kingdom Viridiplantae; phylum Streptophyta; class Magnoliopsida; order Malpighiales; family Erythroxylaceae; genus Erythroxylum; species Erythroxylum coriaceum. The sequence continues at coordinate 250,250 of JANQAP020000253.1, forward strand.
TTCACAATTGCTGTCATCAATAATCATCTCAAAAAAAAAAAAACAAAAGGCTAGTGATAGCGCACTTGTTCTCAAATCATTGATACTTTTGAATGTTATCCTCTTCTTTTGCTGGCAAAATTATTCGTCTCACCACATATTTCTGTCCGTCACTATTAGCATCCTCATTTCATTGTCATCCCTATTTAAACAACACATCTCGTCATTCTTTTCCTCTCCCTCCATCACATGAATTGCTTTTTTGAGGGCAGTTATTGGATTTGTGATCAAGAATGGAGCATCGTTTGAAATTTGTTTTGACTTGGGGAATGTTAAGTAACCGTTTCACCACAAAAGCTTAAGCTATTGTGTGAGGCTAACTTAATTGGTTTTATATGTTCACTAACACACCCACTCAAGTGAAAGCCCTTTGGACTTGAAACTTGCACAGGCTCACTTTACCTTGTGCTGAATTAATTAGATGAGAAATAGGTGGGTGGTAGGATTTGAACTCATAACCACTTGGTCACAGAGGCTTTGATACCATGTTAAGTGACCAATTCACCACAAAAGCTTAAGCTATTGTGTGGGGCTAACTTAATTGGTTTTATATATTTACTAACAGGGAACTTGCAACTTTTTACCCCTTTTTTGCTTTCTTCTCCTTCTTCCAACCACTTTCTCTCCTTGTACCAGTGCATATAGGATCATCTTGAATTGGCTTATTCCTTTCATTAAAGAACTATAATTTTCCTACTATTTTTTTCAACAGTAGTCTGGCTTCTCTTTTCCTGCAGCTCAGTTAAGCCTTTATAGTAACATTTTCATACTTCAGAAAAAGTTCTCTGTACCTGTACTCCTATTTTGTCTTTGATAACTAGTTGCAAACCATTTAGATGTCTAAGTACCTATTCCCCTTCTGTCTTCATTAGTTCATTTCGTTTTGTCAGTTTTAATAAATTCAGTCGTATATTGTGTACAAACTTCTGAATCTAACGGCATTTTTTATTCTTCTAAAATAAAATATACTCATATTATCCTTTTGAGAAGTTTATTGATCTTATACGTAGTTTTTCGTTGGTGATTTTACTTTATAGTTCATTTGGACTACAGAATTTCTTACTATGTTAAAGATTCAATCTTCAATCTTCATGTGGCAAGTTTCACACCTTTGTTTGCTAGAGTCACCATATATTTTAATCTCTTTCTATTTTTGCAATCCAATTCAAGGATTCCATAATTTTCATTATAGTATTTGAATGGGTGGGTTAGTATCCCTTTCACTATTTCTTTTTGTATTCAACATTTCGCAAGATTCTGTGAAGAAATCATTTGTCTTAATCTTCCATGTAGACCTTTTGTGTACGCCTATGTAGGAAGTGGGCTGCTGATAGGCTGCCTGCAAGCTAAATCTTCTTTAATATGTAACCTTTCCTTATTTGTTGGCACCTAAGCTTAAGAAATCAAGTTGAGCTGCAATTTCTAAAGATGTTGTTCTAAGTGCTAGATTCCATTCCTTTTTCAAAATCTTTCAATGTCCCCTTGAAGTTGCACCATTGATTGAGATCTCAGTTAGAACTGGGTCACCTGTCATGAGATTGATGCAACAAAGCATGTAAACAAATGCTAGCACCCAACTATGCCTTTATGATTTGATAAACAAGTTTTAGAATGCTAAAATGTAAACTACAATTTGATAGAAAAGTCTGTATAGAACTTACATATTTACAGGATAGTGGTTGACAACACTAATAGTATGCTTAATTAAATAAGGGAAATACTGAAACATAATTGAAAGGATCTAAACAGCGGACAATCTTTTTGATTGAACTTCTGACTCGACGCCTGTCCTAAAAATCCATGTGCTACATGTTTCATGTTGTCTGCGTGATACATGAATTTAAAAGTAATACATGTTTAAATAGATTAATTGAAAGTGAAGTTGTTCAATTTAAATCTTGCTCCTACGTCTTTTATCTATTATCTATAACTTAAACAGACCTAAAACACACTTATTTTGTGACCTGAGTTCTGATTTCCAATCTACTTAAAAAACCATCTGCTGTATGTCCCATGTGAGCTTTGTCATCTTGGTGATAAATAAGGTTGGAGTTGTTCAATTTAAAACATGCTCCTAATTCCTTTTTGTATTATCTATGATCAATTATGCATGAATTTAATACGGGTTGCACTATGTATTTGCATGTAGCTTCCCTACAGTCATTTGGTAATTGCACCATTCTAATTGCCCTGAAATTTACATTGGTGCTGTGCTGCTTGTTTTTATCTCTTTCATACACAGGCAACACTTGGCCTTGCACTGGACATTCTATTATCTGAAGACAATGGTTTGGTTGACCTTCTGCAAGGAGTAGGCCGCCTTATAAATGCCATTGTGGCTGTTCTGGGCCCTGAACTTGCCCCAGGAAGCATTTTCTTCTCTCGCTGCAAGGTAGTTCATTCACAGACCTGAACTTCTAGACTTGTTCCTGTTCATGTTGAGATTTACTATCATTATATTTCTTTAGCAATCTGTGGCTGGTATTCGAATGACATATAGCCCAGAATATGATCTTCAATTTGAAAGCATATCCTTTTCTTTCACTTTGTTCCTTATTTACTATGTTATGGAAGTTAATATTCGATTGACCAATTCAATTTGTTTTGCAGTCCGTCATTGCTGAAATAAGCTCCTGGCAAGAAACTGCAACACTGTTGGAGTATGTCAACAGATACATGTTTCTTGTTTTTCTTTTTTCTCTTTCTTATTTTCTCATTTTAGGTAGTTTGTGATTGGATGTTTGAACTGTTTTCTAAATGCTAACTTTTTGGTTATTGTATAAAAAGCATTACCCAAAAGAAAAAACTGTTGGATGAGGCCCGACAGTGATCCATATATTATTCTGAAAATCATTATGGAATCAAATAGGAGTTAAACCTTTTTTTTCCTTTATTATGAGGCTCCAACTGAGTCATATTCATGTTACAGGAGTGTTCGATTCACACAGCAACTTGTTCTTTTTGCTCCGCAAGCTGTTTCTGTTCATTCACATGTTAAAACCCTCTTATCAACACTTTCCTCAAGACAGGTTTTGTTTAAGTTTTAAAGTTGTTAGTATTTGTGGCTTATATTCCCTTTCTTTTACCTAATACAACTAGTTTAACTTGAAGCAGCCAACTTTAAGACAAATTGCTGTTTCTACCCTCCGGCATCTCATTGAAAAAGACCTGGTTAGTATTGGGCACCCATTGTTCATCTCTTTTCTATATTTAACCAACCCTTTTCTCCAAGGTATCCAATGGTTGATAGGAGTTGTTTCAGGTTTCTATTATTCGCGAGCAAATTGAAGATAACTTGTTTCACATGCTGGACGAAGAAACAGATTCTGAGTAAGTCATCTATAAACCATGTTGCTTTGGTGCTTACTTTTTAATAAAATGCACTCGCTTCAAAACTTGCTTGAGCAAAAATGATAACAGTACTGATTACTGTTCTTTGTTGCAGTTTGCAAATAAATGTTGTTTCATGAATTTCTAACAATTTGCATTGCTATAGTACAAAAGCAATTCCATGTCCATTCCAGACGGCCATTCAACATCATTGTTCATGAAGCAATTATGTTGTTGACTGTGATACCGGTTGTATTTAAAGGAAATACCATGCATATTTCAAGAAGTCATATATATATATATATATATATATATCTATATATATATATAGATACATACTTTTCACCTTTTCCTTAAAATTTTCCTTTCCATTTCTTGATAACCCGACTGCTTTGATTTTTTTAGGATTGGGAATATGATACGTTCGACAATTACACGATTGCTGTTTGCATCATGTCCTTCTTGTCCGTCTCACTGGATATCAATATGTCGTAAGATGGTGAGCTCTTTTCTCGAACTGGGTAGAGGTTTATATATTATTGGTTTTCCAAATAAGAACGTTTGACTTTTTAGATGAGAATCTGCATTTATGCTTCTTGAAAATGATTTGCTAACCTTTTCTTTTACTTGACAATAACTTGCATATTATGCTTGTGGTTCACAAATTAAGGTTTGAATTATATCACGTGAACTATGTTCCTATTAGCCAGCATATTAATAGGCTTTTTATGCTTAGAGCTAATTGAATAAGTTATCCAACGTCCAGGTTCTTGCTACATCAACTAGACGAGATGTTGAAATTAGTAACGACTCAGGAAATGGTGGTCTTAGTGGGACGGGCAGTGACCCAAGATTAGACTATGGAGAAGATGATGAAAATATGGTCTATAGCTCCACAGGCACACCAGTCCAAGAGTATGCACTAGAAGCTTCCTGTGTTAATCGCAACAGAGATAAACACCTTAGATACAGAACCAGAGTTTTTGCTGCTGAGTAAGTCTTGCTCTGGTTTGGTTGATTTGCATTGTCCTATACTGTTTCTTTGCTCCAGGTCTTATTTCACTCATTCTAGAATATTATCTGTAGGGCTTCTAGGGTTATATTTCATGGGCTTCTAGGGTTAAATTTTGTGGTTCAACTTATTCATTGATATTGAGTGTTTAATATGAACAACATGATATAGACATTGCCTCTCTGTTGTATATTTATTTTTGGGGCAGATTCTATTGTATTGAGTGTGTTTAGTTTTCATATATGGTTTTTCATTCTACTTGTTGCTGCCCTGGCTTTAGGTTATATGCTCTCTCTCTCTCTCTCTCTCTATATATATATATATATTTATATATTTGTAAATTTGTAAATTTCCTTAAGTGTAAGGAAACACAATAAAGTGTTAGATGATGATGGAAGCAATTTGAAAGGCTTGAACGATGAGGAGATAGAGAAACTAAAAAATTTCCTTGTGTTAATCAAACTCCTCATATTCATTTAATCAAATGTCTCAGTTCAATGCCTTTGTTCAAGAATATTACATCTATAGTAGAATATTATGTGTACTCTATATAAGATTATCATTTTTAGCGTGTATCACTACTATTATCAAATGATAAGTTTTTAATTAATAAAATCTAGTATTCTTATTTTCTGTGTCAGTAGATGTAGCCCTTCTGACTAAATCGCATAAATTTTTTGTTGTTTCTCTCTACTTAAGGCTAGTTTCCAACTGTGGCTGTTATTAGTGAACATAAACCCTAACTTAGTCATGACCTAAACAACCTCCTCCTCTTTTGGAATATATTTTGGGAAACTACTACTGTTGGAATCACTGCCATTGTCTCACATTCTTCTCCCTATGTCCCACTGTGCTAGAATCTACAATCCTCTGCTCTACCTCCCATCGTTGATGGAATCTACCATTAGAACTTGTGTTTAGCCTTTTCTCTGCCTTTGTTCCTTTAACCAATTTTCCCTGTTTGAGTTCCATTTCCATCACTCCATCAATGTCAAACAGCTTTGCCGTAACTACTGAGACGTTCAGCCAGCCCCATCATTACTTCATGTTCTATTACCTTCTTAGCCACCAACAAAATCATCTTTTTTGCCAGTCACCTGATCAATTTCGTTCTTCCTTGCATCTTCTTTCTTTAAGACAGTACAGTCTTTTATTCTCATTAAAGCTGAAATTCAAAGATATCAACGACAAGAAGCACAACTACCATGTTTTGTCGAGTCCAGCTGTCTGCACTGAAGCCACTGTTGTTTTTTGTAATACTAGTCATCAATCTCCCAAGGAGCTTTACCAACGTTTTGGGATCAATCATTGTTCATTGGCGTATGAGATAAGCATCTAAGAATAAGGTTTCCCTTTCAGTTTGATTGTTATAAAAGGAAAAGAAGAAAGTAATCAAGTGGATATTTCGTAAATTTTTTTTCACTAAACTTGGTTGGATTGTATCTGATTCCCCTGTCAGAATAGACTTGCAAAATTTTCCATGCAAGCTGGAATGGGAGTTAATCACTCACCAGCTTGAGGCGGAGTGTTGAAGATCTTAGGGATTCAGGATTTAGAATTATTATTATGTGTATCGTATAAAGTACTCTTCTAGTGGAATGTTGTCTATACTCTGTTTAAGATTTTTATTACTAGCTTGTATTACTCTGGTATTACAAATAGATGAGATTGCCTAGCTAATAACACAATCTAGGATCCTTGTGGTATCTTATGTCTTTTATGCAGGCTTTAGAACGATTGAACCTCATAAATCTTTTATTCTTCCTTCTATGTTTTTTCTTTGTTTTATTTTCATAACCTTTATATCTAGAAATGCAGTATCAAAATCTTGGATAATTGGTTATGTTGTCCCTGATCATAACCCACTATTCTAATACTTTTTATGACTTTATTCCTTGTTGAGGTTCTCAATCCATTTTTGCTGAAACTTAGAGAGGTTGAAACTTGAGATGGCTAGAGAATTTGAATGATCCAGGAAGTTTAAATTACTTGTTGGGAACTGAAGTAAAATATTCTAAAGAGGATGTATTTTTTTCACAAAGGAAGTACATCCTTTTCCTTCTGGCGAAAAGTTCCATTTCTAGGCGCCAAGGTGTACCTATGTACTACATTTTGGAGTTGGAAGCCAGCAACTACACCAATTAATAGGTATCATCTATTAAGTGAAGTTGAAAACAGAGACAATTGACAAGGTTCAATAATTGGGCTGGTTTGTACATCTCTATCACATACCAGACGAGATATTGGTTATTTAGTAGGTACAGTGAGTCAATTTATTCTTTATCTTAAAAAACAACAAATGAAAGCAGTTTAGTAAATTCCACAATGTAATTTCCAATCCCAGACCAGGGATTGGAATTCTTTTCCAAGCCAATAAGGAGCCGTTAGTGAAATTACATGGATAATCCTTGGAAAATGGTTGGTCTTGACCCAGATATTGTATTTTTCTTCTTGGAGATAACCTGATAATGTAGAAGAGCAAGAAGCAAGATGTTGCAAGGTAAAGTGTGGATGCAGAGTTCAAAGTATTGACTCTTGAAATATGTGAACTGTCTAGTTAAAAATCATGCTTGATGGTTTTAGATGTCAATTAAGTGGCCCTATGAGAATATATTATGGTAACAAATCTGCTATTATTATCACTCACAAGCCAGGTGAAGCTTGGATCGAACATGTATAGATTAATTGGCATTTCCATAAAGGAGAAGCTCAAGCAAGGAGTAATTAGTATTCCATATGATCTGATGGTTAAAATAACTGACATGTTGACTATGGCATTTTTACTCGTAGATTTAAAGAGTTAACTAGGAAACCAGGAAGGAAGGATATTCATTGGCTGTCTTGAGGTGATATTAGCAATATTGTAGAATTTATTTCTCAATTGACTTTCCATTGCAGTGGGGATTCTATTGTATGTACTGGTTTTTTCCTTCATTGCTTTATGTTCTAGTTTTAGGGATACAATATAGCGTTAGAGAATCTTCATTGTTCATATTGTACGAAGTTTCATGTTTTTGACACACTGTTCTCAGTAATTTTGATTATTTTCTTGCCAAATGAAAATGTCTTCCGATTGAAAGTGGTAGAATGCTTCTGGAGGAATGTTATAACAATGTTAAAGGCTTGAAGAAGCTTAAGTATTCAGAATTTTTAAATGCTACTATTCCAATTTGAATCCTAATTTCTAAGCAGATTTCAAATGCCTAGATATTATTCAATCCAATTATCATGTACCTGTGACAGGTCTAAACGAGTTTTAAAATTTGTGCAATGATTCCAATGACTTTAATGTTTAAACTCAAACCTTTTGGCCAAAGCGTACTTCCATTTGAAGCCTTGGCTTAAGCTTCAATGGCTGTCAAGACAATTTTTCTAGATTGAATATGTTAGGAGTTGATATTAATTCTGGGCCTCCGTAGAAACTTTAAGATGATTGGTTTCTTGACATGGTTTCAAAGACATTATGACTGAAAGGTCTTAAATTTGAAGTATGCTACCCTTATCTTTTATTAAATTATTATTTAACTTTAGTATGTGTATGAAAATAATAAACAACTAAATAACTTTCTTTTGACTAGATTATATTCCATCAATTTGAGATAGTAGGTTAATACTAATTAATTCTAATATTCTGTCATAGGACATTTATAAACATCTTGGTGTAGAATACTGAAGTAATATTCTTGTATAGAGTACATGTTTTGATAATACTGAATGTAAAAGCTTTGGTTCCATACTTATGCTAAGATTTATATTGTCCAATCTTATGACTCACCCAAACAATTTCTTGAAAGATTATGTCTTGTATTTCCAGTAACATGGACATTGTTCTATTGGAAAATAGGTGCTTGAGTCTTTTACCTGCCGCTGTTGGAAGGGATGCTGCCCATTTTGACCTCTGTTTAGCAAGGAAAGAATCAGCTAATGGACACACGTCGAAAGATTGGCTAGTCCTCCAGATACAGGAACTCATTTCACTTGCTTATCAGGTAGTGTTTGGGATCCACTTCAGACATGCTATAGTAGTTTTCGTCACATGTAAAGCTTCTGAAGTTTGATTCTTTTTCCATGACTCACGTGATAGATAAGCACAATTCAGTTTGAAAATATGCGGTCAATTGGTGTGGGACTTCTAAGCACTATTGTGGACAAGGTAAATTTTCTAAAGATATTTTTTAGTGATAAAAATCAATTGTATTTTGTTCGTGTTCCTGAAAGTAATGAAACTTTACTTTCTTAACATTCTCCTGCCCAAAATTTCTTTGCGATAAGAATGTATAAATGGTCTTGTTGCATCTTCAGCTCATTTAGGTTGGCTTTGACGTCTGCTCTGCTTTCAAACTATTCTATGTGAACAATATGAATGTTCCAAATCTGATTTTTGTAATGATGAAAGTCCTTGAGTTTGAACAAGCCCTGTATTGAACCTGTAATGATTGACGTTTTGGTTTTACATATTGATGTATTCTTTTCTTTGCCAATAACCTTGGCCTGAAAGGCTTTAATCGATTTCAAATTTACCAGCAGTTAGCATCCTTGTAGTAAAAATTGAACTAGTTCAGTACAAAAAAACTTGGCTTGGTGGTTAAGAAATCAACTTATGAATTAAATAATCCAAAAAGTTCAACTCTTCAGTAACTCTTTTGTAATCCTATTTTGTGAAATCTGTCTTGAATTTTAAACTCTGATAATTTCACTTTGTGTGCAAAATGTCAAAGGAACCAGACTGGTTAATCATTTACTCTTATAACAAAACTCCTCCATTATTTTGTCATTTTTAATATTCATATGCTGAGAGAAATGAACATCCACCAGTAAAGTTCAGTAGAGTTGAAATCAAATAAATAATGTGCAACTATATGTGGTAGGTCGTCCATAGTAAGCAACATTAAAATGTATCCATACATTGTGATGTTTCTAACTGGTTCTTGTTTCAGAATTAGTTTATGTGCAACTATATGTGGTAGGTCATCCATAGTAAGCAACATTAAAATGTATCCATACATTGTGATGTTTCTAACTGGTTCTTGTTCCAGAATTAGTTTAATACATATGGTGTATGAGCCAATCAACATTCTTTGGTTTGTTATCATTTTATGCCATCTTTCCTATGTTTTCCTTATGTTCCCATGCTGAGACAGCCAAATTGCCCGTCGTAATACTGGTACCATTTTATATGTGCTACTGTACCTGCATATATGAGACATACTAACTTTGTCAAAAGGAAGGTTCAGACTTTCTCTAAGGTCATACTTTAGTAAACTGTAACATATTTCTATTCTGTCTGACATGTAGTTGTGAAACATGATATCTGCTCCAAATTGCAGTCTTTTCACACAGTTTTTTCCTATCGCTCCTTGTACAGTTTGGAGCAACACCTGACCCAGAGCTTCCTGGACATCTCCTATTGGAGCAGTACCAGGTATGACAATATCTTAATTTTTGATCCTAGTGGGGAAATTAAAGTAGCTAATTTATCTGCTCACTAGTTGGCTCCTGATGCATTGGAGTAATTGAGAAATTATATTGTTGAAAGCAAGGGGTGTCTCTTAAATTTTAATTGAAGATATGTATTGTGTTAAAAAAGAAAGCATGACATTATTTTCTTATGTAAGATCTAAGGATGGTTTGAACTGCAGCCTGAAGTCCAAAACAAAATACCGATAAAATTTGATTCAGAGTTTGCATTTTCTTGTGCATGCAATGAAAGAAACACATACAAAACAGTTCATATGATTAACTGCAAATTCATTTTCTTTTGGATGTAGGCCCAACTAGTCTCTGCTGTTCGAACAGCTTTAGATGCATCCTCAGGACCCATTCTTCTTGAAGCAGGACTGCAGCTGGCTACTAAGGTTCCAGTTGATATGTGTGGTTTGTTTCAATAGTCTCCAACTAATGTTCAATTCATGGTTGACATATTCATTTTCAGATAATGACAAGTGGCATACTGGGTGGCGATCAAGTTGCGGTTAAACGCATATTCTCACTGATTTCTCGGCCATTGAATGACTTCAAGGATATATACTATCCTTCATTTGCAGAATGGGTCTCATGCAAGGTAGATCTTTTTGCTGCTTCGTTGACTTTTTCTATTTTGTACTATTTTATCTTTATTGAGATAATGGTGCCCAATAGACTTGTAAGATGTTTACATTTTGTATTTGCACTTGGAGGGAAGGAAGTAATTATTCATTTACCATTTTGTCTTTCTTTTGACTTCTTATATCTGAAGAATAAGTTGATGTTTCTAACTCATTTAATGGGAAGTAGATCAAGATAAGGCTTCTTGCTGCTCATGCTTCCCTCAAATGCTACACATATGCATTCCTGAGAAGACACCATGGTGGAATACCAGATGAGTATCTAGCTTTACTGCCATTGTTCTCAAGAAGTTCAATTACTCTGGGTAAATACTGGATCAGCGTCTTAAAGGATTACAGCTATGTTTGCTTGGGCCTGAATATGAAGAAAAATGTAAGTGCTAAAAAGTTGAAAACTATTTTATGTGTTCCCAATGTTTTGATGCTTGTAGTATGAAGGAAACCTTCTACTAATGTAGTATTTCTTCTTCAGTTGAATCCCTTCCTGGATGGAATTCAATCACCTTTGGTTTCAGCCAAACTGCAGCCCACTTTAGAAGAGGCATGGCCAGTAATACTGCAAGCTGTTGCCTTAGATGCTGTTCCTGTTAATGGTGAAGGGAACTCTGAAATAATTGCTGAAAATACATTGAGAAATGACTTGATATCTGGATATGACATGGTTGAACTTGAGTTGGATGACTACCAGTTTATTTGGGGATTCACTATACTTCTTCTATTTCAGCAAAAACATCCAACCGTTTGCAGACAAATAATCCCACTTACTTCTGGCACAGCTAGCTGTGCCGGAGATTTTCCATCTGAAGATGCCGATGCCACAGTCTTGAAGCTACAGGAAATTGCTCTTCCAGTTATCCAGTTTCTCTCTACAGAAAGATTCTTTACTGCTAATTTTCTCTCAGTGGATATTTGCCAAGAATTGCTGCAGGTGGAAATTGTTCTCAGTTCTTCTCTTGCAGCCTTGCAAAGATCTGTTTGTTTCACTATTGGGTCCATTGTGTTCTCACATTCTAGACTTAATCGACTGCCCAGTGATTTTTTTCTCGTTCAATATAAATGCTATTTGTGGAAACTTGAAAAGATAAAAAGAATTCTCCAACTGCCTTCGCTTTTATTAGGTTCCAACTTAAAAGATGGAAAAACTACTCCAATCCACAGGCTGTACTCCAATCCACAGGCTGTAAACTACTAAGTGATAGTGCATTCCTGCATAGCCTTTTGTTATCTTATTTCTTTCCAGTAGAGGTTCCTAAAGTTTTAGCATCTAGATTGACTTCATGCAAAACGCTTATGGATACAATTTCTACAAGTGTTTTCTGTGAGTTTATCTGCACTGTATTACTGATATGTGATGACCTATTAATGTTCTACAAAATGACTTCTATTCTGTCATAAACACCGGAAGCAGATTGATGTAGAATGAGATTATTATTATTATTATTATTATTTGAGAAATAGAATGATATTGTTTACGTGATCAGTGACAAGAAAAGTGATAAAGGTTGTTAAATCTTTTTTATACTGAATTATAGACATATACTTTTCTTGATGCAAACCTTAGGAATGATAGACCTATCTTTGTTTTAATTCTTTATTTATAAGTTCACATCCTAATTCTTGATTCTAGAACCAATAAAAGTTGCAGCAGCCTTAGTTTTATAATTGATATGTGTTTTATCAAATCATTAGAATGTCCACTGTTCATCCTATACCACAGATGGAAACCAGGTTTGATTCCTTCATATTTTCTTTTTCTGTGTATGACTTTGGCTATGACTGTATTCGCCTTCCTAGAATACATTGTGTATCTCCGATCCTGTTATCCTATTTAAGATATGCTGCTGTTTCTAGTTCTCTTTTCTTTTTTATTATAAAGTACTTACCAAGTTTCTTTCTCTGTGCTATCAGATTCAAAACATTAGATACTTGTCAATATTGACCATGCTGAATTTGTTACAGATTTTATCGTACTGCATATGCACAGATAATTCTTGGAATAGTCTTGCAGTATCAGTTTTATCACAGGTAACTAGGCTTTAAATAAAATTTTCTTAAGAACAAGGTTCTCTTGAGCTTCTAGTTGAAACTTTAGAGTTTTACTATTTCATCTTGTTTTGCTACTAGAAAAGCGAATGTTGAATGAGAATACCACAGCAAAGTAGCTACGTTCTCCATTATCTTCTTTCTGGTTATATTGCACAAATTGAGTCTTGGTGGCTCTTTGTCGTTACTTTTTACTTTAGCTACATAGACATAACCTCTTGAAAAAGTTTGTTTCCTTTCTGTCAACCTTTTATTTCTAATAACAGGTTCATTGCTTCATACTTGAATTTCATTAGTTCCTTTTTTGAAATGCTCAAATTTGTGGTTGATAGAATACTTAGTCATGTCTTTATGAGTAGTTGATCAATTTTGCCTTGATGATATTGGAGTCATGATTTCAGCATTTTGCTTATTTGTGAAATGTTACTCATTTTTGGAGGCTGAGCCAAGTAATGTTATCGCTTGAACAGACAGTGCAGAACTGCCCTGAAGATTTCTTTGATGTGGAAAACTTTGCTCATCTGGCTGTAGAACTAATTTTGGCTTACATCTTCAACACTTTCCAGAGGTGATTTCTGAATTTTTCATATGGCAACCTAACTTAGTGGAAAGCAGTTAATCCTTAAAATGAAGAAACTATTCCAAAACTTTAAGATTTTGAGTGAGGCTCCAGTGGAATTTATATAAATCTAAAGCGTCTAGTGGAAAGCAGTTAATCCTTATGAAGGAACTATTCCAAAACTTTAAGATGTTGGGTGAGGCTCAAGAGTGAAATTTATATAAATCTAACACGTCTCCTTACGCAAAACCTTGTTGGATGGGAAAAAAAGTATGAAACCACCACGCTTTTGCTACATGGCTAGCATGATCCGAATTTAGAATTTATTGGTTTAAATATTTTGATACCATGCCTTGAAACCATTCAGATTCTCAAGGTGAGGTTTAGTAATTAGTCAAAACAGACTTTAATGTCATGTGTATTAAGGATTTCATTGATTTAATATATATATAATCTAGAGATCGCATTTGCTGAACTTATTCAAAATTTTGGGAGGGTTCTTGGATGGAATTAATTTCTGTGATCTCAGGCATGGCTTTTGTGATTAGAGTTTAAATCAGGTGAGGTTATGATTATGTTTAAAGAAAAGAAATTGCGTGATGAAAAGGAGTATGACCTGGTTGGGAAAGTGCAACAATGAAGGCTGCATGATCATTGGAGATCACAGCAACGAAGGCTACTAGAAATTGCAATGAAGGCAGCTACAGAATTGTCCTCAGAAACCTTAAGGCTTTGATACCATTTGGAAATGGGAGGAAGGGTGATCTTACTATGAATAATTTACAGGTTATTTATACATATACAGCTTGTACACTAAAAAGGAAAAGAAAAACCTTCCTAAATTTACTACTTAAAACATAGGAATTCCACTAATTAGGGAATTCCACTAATTGTAATATACAATTAATCCTACTAATTGGAGAATGTAGTCACACTAATTAGGCACACCTACGCTGCTGACCAACAAAAGCCTTTTTCACAGCCTATACACCTAAGCAGTAGATTCCAGTAGCAGTGATGAGATAGATAAAACGAAGGAATATGAGAAATGGATGGTGTTCCAGCAGTGGTGTCAGTTGACGGTAGTTCCAGTGGTTTGGGTCAGATCTAAGAGATTTAGGTTTGTCAGAATAATTAGAACATTGATGGTTAAGATCTAAGTTACAATTTGGATTAGAAAAAAGATTGAAATTAGTATTTTATGCTCGAAATTTGGCTGTGATAGGGTTTTAGAATTGGAACTTGGCTCTAATACCATGTGAAATAAATAATCTGAAGGATAAAACTTGAGGAAAGAATCAACAACGAGTAATACATGTTGGGTTGTAAGGCCTGTATCCATAGACACAAAGACCACAAGGATATTCTAAGTGTGTATTATTATCAGGTTTAGTCTGTACTTCATATAGAATAATATAATATTCCTAAATGGTATCTAAATTGTTCTATTATAGGGCAGACATTTTTTATATAAAATACATAACAATACTAAATAAACAATTTTAAATATCTTCAACAGACTTAATGATACATCCCTAATAATTTCTCCTTTTTGGTGGTCAGTGCTAATATAACATCATCGGCGAGCTCAAACTTGGAGATATTGATATCGCCGTTGTTTATTACAGCAAAGACACTTCTGGGGCGTTTTAAAGCCAAGGTGAGTTACGATTATCTTCTTTTTCTGATGATTGTGTTTATCCTGTTTCTGTTAGATGCTATGTTGATTTAGCTATTTGCTAACCATGTTAATTTGAAATAGAATATGAAACTTTCTAACGGTGTACTACTTTCTAAATTTGTCTCGAAGATGCAGAAACAATTGAAATCTACGGTATTGGCCTTTTTGTCAATTGGTTACAAGTGCATCAGAGAAGTGTCCTCAGAATTGTGCTTTTCAACAGTTGATGATTTTATCAAGTGTGCTAATTCCTGTCTGAAAATTCTTGTTGATGGTAAGCATCTTGTACTTAACATTTGCAGTCACTGTTGAAATCTTCTTCTGCCAAATGTTTGTTTATCTGCCAAATATTTGTTTATCTTAGTGCTTGGTTTTGGTGACACTGGTTTCCCATAAGAGATATTTAAATCTTCACAGCTTTGTTCCACGGTCCTTTTGTCCAAGGGTACTCTCTTGCTTTCACTGTCAATAGTAATGAAAAATGTAAACTGAAATCCTTGGTTTTCATGTGTCTGAAATATAGATTTTTACAGCCTAGTGACTTATCTTGACTTACTAACAAACTGTAGGCTGGCTAATGCCACAGTTGACTCTTACGACATTCTCCCATGAATTGACAAGCCATTAAGTATTCTTCTTATTGAGAGTTTGTTTAATTCAACCTGATAAAACTGTGTAATTCCATCCCAAAAGACACTTTAAAGGCCCTCCACAGATTTATCATGGTATTGGATACAGTCCTAATTTGATGTTGGGCTTCTTATTGATTTCCAGCTTTGTAGTCTTGCAAACTATATGCCCTAAATGTCTATTCTTGAATTTGAGTAAGGTGCATTAAGTATGAGTTCCACATTGACTAGGAATAAGAGCATAACAAGCCTTATAAGATTTGGGCAATTTTCCTTCCCTTATATTGTCTTTTTATGCTCAGTTTTATATTGAACAAAACATTAATACTTGAAGGGGAAATTTTTCCTTAAATATGGTTTGTTGTTAATTGATTGTATTAACAATTTTGGGATTTGCATTCTTCGATTGTTTCTCAAATAGAGGTTTGGCTTCAGTTGGACACATTCAGCTGTTTTCATGATTGTCTTCTGGTTTGAACTTTTATTACAACCAGGAAAGCAGATAAATTAAATCCACCCGAAAGAGGTGCACATATGTATGCAGTTTCAATTACATTGTTTATATAAATTTGAATTGATATGGTGTTGCAGATTCTTTCAAACATGGTGATGATGCAGTTCACCATCTTTCAGTAACTATTGGGACTTGCCTCAATACCATTTCTGATCTGATGAAGGATTGCATGAAAGGCATGTCGCTTCTGGAGAGTAAAAGATCTGACTTACGCAAACTTCTACAATTAAAGCTTTCTTTCTCTCTTGAACAAGTTGTCTTCTTTGCAAAGCTAGCTTATGAAATTGATTGCTTTCGAGAGGATAATCCCATCTGGCTTGCTGTGTTCAATTATTGCTCCACTTGTTTTCAAACAGTTTTGGGTGATAGAAATCTGCAGGTAACCTTATCTTGAATTATCTACACATTTTAATTTGTTGCAAGCTTTGAAGCATGCTGAAGTTTGTGAGCACAGGTACAAGCAATTGGATTGCAAGTGCTTAAAACCGTGGTGCAGAGAAGTTGTAATTTAGAAGATAAAAATTATGTGATATTATTTAGTGGAGAGCTCACCCTGCAAATTCTAGAAATAATCCAGAGCATGCTCAAGGTCTTTGATTCATCCCTTGTTGAATTTGACACTTGTGAACTTGAAAGTTTGTTGATCTGAAACTTCTCTTACTTACAGCAGAAACCTGTTAGTAGACAATGCGTGGCTGTAGTTGGGGAGTGTTTGAGACTCTTAGCACTCCTCCAATCATTTCCAAAAGCTAGTGAATGCCAGAAAGGCTTTATGGAACTGCTTCTAAAAGCGATAATCATGGTTTTCTCAGCATCAAAAGATGATTCTTCCCAGGTTTCAAACCATTACTAATCCCTTGTATGATACTGAAAATTTTTGCAGGAAAAATATATTTAAAGAATAGGTCATCTGCTTTTTTTTTTACCTAAATAGTATTACTGCACATTTGAATGACAGGAGGTTAACGATCTAAGAAGAACTGCTATAACACTTGTTTCTCATCTCGCTCAAGTTCCTTCATCAGCATCCATCTTCAAGGATGTCTTGTTATCAATGCCGGTTGAACATAGACAGCAACTTCAGGTAGTTCCTTTGTTATTTTTCTTTTTCTAGCTTTCCCCTTTCCCGTAGGTAGTTGTAATGAGAATTTTATCTGCTTCTGCTTTCTTATAAGTTATTGAATACTGGCATTCATTTAGCAAATTGTTGTTGTCCAAAGAAGATACAGAATTTTGATTTCTTGTTCTTCACCAATCTATTGATGTCGTATAAAGAATCATGGGTTTCATAATTTCTGCTAATGTAAAAGAGAGATTGGAGAAATCCTGCCTAAGCTAATCATGTGCTTAGCTTTTGTATATATGTATGTTACCAAAAAAAATACCTATATTCATAGCAAATTCCATAGATTGCTTTCAGAATTTTTTTTTGGGGGTAAGTTTTACTAAGGGCTAGGGCATAAAATTCCGGCAAAGATGTAATAATAGGCTACAAGATTGGTTTTCCTAATGTATGTCATGCCTTCAAAAACATACTTTTTGTTGCTTATTGTTGTTTAGTCAATTTTTGGGATCTCAACTTTATTGTTTATCAACTAAATCCTCTTATGCATCTATTTTTATCTGCATGGTATGTCTGCTGAACCATCCACAAGTTTTTTCATTTTGCGGCTGCCATTCTGAATTGAATAAATTAGCATGGTGCTTATAAAACAATTTTCATTTTTAACACCATATTCAATGCTTTCAGGGTGTGATTCGTGCCTCCGTAGCACATGACCAGAATGCAATGCACAAACCTGCATCATTTCAAATAAAATTACCAGTGCCAAAGGATTCCCATCCATTGCCTATCTCATTACTGCCTGGGGAGGGAAGTAGAGACAAATCTTCTCATCCATCAACTGCTCATATTGAGCAGGACAGCATGAAAGACGACCAAGAGGATGATGATTGGGATGCTTTCCAGTCTTTCCCTGCTGCTGATAGTGCAGCTGAAACTGATTCAAAGGTTGAGATTGTTGTAGAAGAACCTAGCCTGGACGAGAAACTTGTTCTGGAAATGAAAGGTGAAAGTAGTGAACTGAATACTTCCCAGCCTAGCAGCTCCGGGAATGATGGAAATGATGCAGACCGTCAGGGGTCTGCTGAAGCAGAATCCTGCTCTGATAGCCCTAGAGACCATGACATTCAAACGTCGGATGATGCCTCTGAACAATTTATTAACCATCAGAAGTTAGAAGAGGAAGGATTGCCAGATCAAGATATTATAATGAGCGAAAAGGATGGAGTGTTGGATCAAGTTAGCACAAGGATCTCTTGTGATCTTCAATCAGTTGAAGATACGGCAGGATCAATTCAAGTGAACCCTGCGGAGGATTATAAACAAGGAGTGGAAAACCCAGGAGATAATGTCGATCAACAATCTGCCCATGATCTTAAAGTTGGTAGGGAGGGATTGATTGAAGATAATGTACCGGAGAACCATACGCATAAGATCAGTCAAGGTATAGAAAATGATGATTTGGTAGCGTCGGACACTTCACCTCCTGAGAAGTCCTCTGATTGTGAGACCCAAAAAAAAGAAAACAATGAAGCTGGTGGAGAAAAGCAGGCTGAGTCAATTGATGGAAAAGAGATCAAAAATGGAAATAAGGAGAACAAACACCAAGAGAGAGTTAGTGAATCCGATGACTTGACATTACCATCGAGCTAGGTTCAGAGGTTATACGGTGATTACAAAGCGGCTGTACAGAATCTGATAAAACTGTTATCAACAACGTGATGGCCAAGAGTTGATGTTACATCCAGAAAGAGTAGTATGGGGAGCGTTTAGAGTTGGCAGAACCAAAAATGTTATAACTAAAACCAAATGAATTGGCTATGTTGATAGAATATTAGACCATTTTGTGACGAGTGAACAAATATGACCGGAACTCAAAACAGTCTTTTCTCTCCCGGCTTCCTTTTCTATAATTTATTTTGCCCTGAGCACTTACAAGCAGAAACACAATTAATACAAAACCTTAATGTGCTCTATTGAACAGTAGAATAAAAACCGTAACTACTTTGGACATCTTCCATCAGGCTAATAACCATGACATGAAACGGGCCATTTGAAACCGTGAGAGGAAACAGCACGAGCTTACCCTTTTCTCGCTTTCCATATTGTCATAATGTGCATGTATTTACTATTTAGTATCAGAAACATTGAAAAGCCTGATCTAGTGCTAAACAACGAAATCATATGAAAACAAAATATTGATTCTTGACCTACATAAGGCCTGTAATCTAACTTGTACACTTCCATTTTGCTGATGTTATGAATAACTATAGACTTTGTGGTACACGTAAAACCGAAAGAAGTGCTTAAACCTAATTTACCAGTAGCGTTATATATTATACTGTCCTTGAAATTGGTGTATATATTTTAGTATTGTATAAATATTTCAAATTCTCCACCTATTAAATATTGTTTTGTCATAATAAATTTGAGTGAATGCGTTTTGCAGCACTTCTTGGTTGTCAGCTATTAATTTCATAGAGTTTCCAACATTGCTTGATCTTGATGGATAATTTTCAATCTCTTTTAAATATTGACACAGCAGCTTATATGTGGCCCTAAATTTTATACCTAGCTTCTGTGCTAGAATCAATGTACTAAATGATAAGCTATATTCAATTTCCTTTAGCCCGTTTGTTTCTATATATTTTATTTTTGATTTTTTTTGTTTTAAATGTTTGTTTAAGTTTTTATTTCTATTATTTATTTTGGTTTCTTCTATATTTCAAAAATTATGAAAACTATAAAAAATAGTTTTTGTTTTAACATTGATAAAGTTATTATGAAGGCTACGAATTTAGAAATCGAGAACAACTTGAAGATATGACTTTAAATTTTTGTGTACTGACGCGAATCGAATTGTTCGGGATTCAGAAGTTAAAGAAATTAGTTCATCCTATTATATTATTTTATTAGTTCACCTCAACCGAAATAAATATCTTCAAAATTGGAGAATCCAACGAATCCCTAATTATATTATCCTTTTCTTTTTTAGTTTATCCATACTAAAATTCATACTAAAATAATATGAATGAGACTTCAACAACTCTATAACTATAAATTAAGTATTTCAATTATATAAATCAAAAATATATAAATAAACTAATTATATAAATCGTCATCCTTATAAATTATAAACATAACTAGATTATTCTTAAGATTATTGTAAATTTACCTATTACCATTATAAGAATAAATAGATTATTATAACTATAAATGGAGTCTGGAATCTTGGGATATTAATTGGTAGAATAATAGTACATCTGAAACTCTTTTAAATGATATTCGAGAAAAGAATATTGTTCAAAAATTCATAGAATTAGAGGAACTTTTTCTCTTGAATGAAATGATAAAGGAGTACTTGAAACATATTTTTTATAATCCGATTTATTATTAACTAAATGTATTATTTAATTAGTTAATATATTAATTTTTAATAAAATTTATGAATAATTTAATTAAATATTATATATTTAATTAATTAAATTTTAATAAAATTACAAATAATTTAATTTAATTTAATTTTTGTAATTAAATTAAATAATTATTAATAAATATATTTAAATTTAAAATATATTCAAAATATAAAAATTCAATTTTAATTTAATTTATTTATTAAAATATATTTAAAAATATTAATTTATAAATAAAAAGTTAATTTATAAATTATTTATTTTAATAAAATAAAATAATTTTATTGATAATTTGTTAATAAATATTATATAAGAGATTAAAATAAATTTATTCAATTGAAATAATTTATCTTTAAGTTTTATCTAATATATAATTATTATCATTGATAAAAAAAATAAACATTAACAATCAAACATATTTTTTATTTGAAAGAAAAATAAAAAATAAAAATAAAAAACGAAAACGGAAACTAAAATTAAAATTTTAAAATTGAAAATTGAAAGTCACAACAAAAAAGTAGAAATAAAACTAAACGGCCCCTTAGTAAGAGAAACTAGGTGGATCTCAAGTCACGAACATGCTTCAAATAAAAGCTTGTCTGTCATGAAGAATAATAGCAGGCCTTTACTAAGCGAAGCACATCAATAATACATCAAACTCAAATCAAGAGTTAGTTATACTATCCTTCCACACAAGCAAGTAACCCAAACCTTGAAACTGTCAATTGTCATTACAAAACATATCAAAAGAGACAATGAGAAAGAAGAAGAAGATGCAGGCAATAGGAGAAGATGACAATGGTGGCAACGAAGCAGTCGTAGCAACGGAGAAGCAACAGCAACGGAGCAATGACAAAGACGAAAGCAACAACGATAAATTGGCATTTTTGCCGAGGAAGGTGGAGTTTGACAAACATGGTCTTCTTCAGTTAGGGTTCTTTTTTTTCTTTAATTTAATCTTTAAACTTCTGATACTTATGAATTTTACTTGTTAACTTACCAGTATTCATTGTATCACTACCTGAATCTGGTACAATATTGCATTGTTTAGTACCATTTATGGCCGATATGATACAAAATCTATGATAATGATTAGAATAAGTTACTTTTCTATTACATTAAATTTCTCTTTACAAAACGCAATAACCTAATCTATAATGCTTCTTAAATTGTGACCAGTGAAATATGCATAAACATATTTTAACATATCAAGTATTTATGTCAAAAAGTTATATTGATCTCATCATGCATAACATAAGAAAATAAATTTTTATACTTTTCCAAAGATCAAGATTACTGTAATTCTATAACATATTTAATTTGTAAACTTAACAAAACATAATCACCTTATTATAAAGTTTAATTTCATCTGCTACATTCTTTTTGTGAAATTGATTTCTAAAATGAGTTAATGACAATATCGCAACTACACAAGTGTCTGACTACTAATATTTACAAAAGCAAGTTGCTAGAACTCTACAAGTGATATAGATATGGATAAGCCAAGAGTGTTAATTTCTGTAGAACTTACGTGTGTTCATAATATGTTCAAACCTTTTACTAATTTAATTGAATTATAATTATAATTATAATTAATTTTTAATTAAATTACAATAATCTTAATTAAGTACCAAGTAAGTACTAATAAGATCCAATTCTTTTTTCACCAATCCTTACTTTCTACTATATCTTTTTTAGGGTGTATAGCTTAATTGGTAGAGCATCAAGTTGATATCGATCCTTTTTTTTACCAAATATCTTATATTTGGCCGTAAAATTTCTTAAACTTCATAATTAATTTCGATTTGAATAAATTATCTTTTCTCTTTTCAATCATTTTATGTATATGATCCACTAGATTCTTAAATTTGTTATTAATATATAAATTATAAGCCTAAACTATATTCAAGATTAAATAAATTAAACTATTTTAATTTTATCTTTAATTTCTAATTAAACAATTTATGTCTATACATCAAGATTGTTGTATAACAAAATATTGTGATCATCTAAATATTAGGAACGTCAAATTGATTTTCTCTATAGGATGACTTTGTCCTTCTCTCAAGATGACTTCCGATTTCTACTTAAGTGTCCTCTTTGATTTTTGGCATTTCTCTCTAGAATCTAGACTTGTGTTTTCCTTCTTAGGTGTCATGCAGTCTCTTCTTCCTCTATTGGTGTTCTTTCTTGTCAACTCTTTACATTTAAATGTTCTTTTGGTTTCTAGAATCACAATTTCTATAAGGGCTTTTTTGAAGTTTCGCATCTTGGTTCATCCTTTTGCTTTTTATAGTTTAGGGAATGGTTTTTCAAAAGTAACATACCCTGTGTCATTTGCTATTGCTATTATCTTTTAGTCAACACTATATTTGTTTTTAATTCAAAAAAACCTGGATAGTTTGACTTTTCTAACCCTCCCTTCCCACTCCTTTTCCCTCCTTCCTTTCTCTAATGCTTATTCCTTTATTGATTTTGTACTTCAAATAGGACCATTTGAACAACCTTATCCTTTTTTTATTCTTATATTAACTAGAAACAGTTAATAGAGGAGAACTCGAGGCCTTCCTTACACTATTATTGTTAGACCCAGTTTCCAGAGTCTAACTCATATTCGGAATACAGATATCCTAACCCAACACTTAATCGAAAATCTCATAATACATTAATATCATACTCTCCGATCTTTACTTCATCATACTCTTTAATACATTAAAGA
>JANQAP020000253.1:297868-318426 GCA_026874005.2 Erythroxylum coriaceum
TCCTGAATTGATCTTAGAATCAAATTTATCCAAATTTTCTTTTATATTCAAGATAGTGCATTTGCAACCAAAATGATTAAAGTAAGAAATATTTGGCTTTCTTCCCTTCCATAATTCATATGGAGTTTTATTTAAAATAAGTCACAAAAATACTCTATTTTGAATATAACAAACTGTATTTACAGCTTCTGCCCAGAAGTACTTAGAAAAATAATTAAAGATAAAATAAAGGAGTTTAATTTATTTAATTCTAAATATGACTTAGAGTTACAATTTATATTTGTTGCTAACATATTTAGAAATCTAATAGATCATAATATAAATAATAATTGAACAGAGAAAAGATAATTTGGTTAAGTTTGATTTGATTGTAAAGTTTAAAAACTTTAGGATTAGATATGAAATATTTAATAAATAAGTCAATATGGAATATTGGACCTTATTTGGCCTCATTAGTACTTAATTAGAATTAATTATAATTTAATTAGAGTTTAATTGAAATTATAATTTTATTTCAATTAAATTATTAAAATATTCAAATCCTATTTTAGATATGCTCATGCTCTAAAGAGTTAACACTTTATGTTAACCTTTCTACACCACTTATAGAGTTCTGTTGATGTGTTCATATGGATATGATTGCAATGAACTAATTTCTGAAGTAGATTAAGGAAAACAACAAAAAAATGATCTAAGGTACAAATTTATGATTTATATTTTATTACATTCATGCATTAACTAGAATATAAAATTTAAAGCCAATTAAATTTTTGAAAAATTAAATGAAAAAGTTTCGTATTTATTTCATTATGCGTGAGGTCGGATCCCACCTTAATTGCTTGCCCATGATGGGTACTTGTAATCTTTCTTTTCCCCTTTTGTTGCTCGAAAATAAAATTATGGATGGCTACAAGTCAGACTCAGGTTGCAGCTTATCGAGCCTGACTTAAGTCGTTCGAGCTAGAGCTTGATTGTGCTTCAAGCAGTGTAAATCTTGTCCAAAATTCAAATCGCCAGCTTTCAACTGGACTAAGCTGACCTGTTAAACTTCAAACTTGTTGTCTGTCGACCATCGTCGGCCCTCCATCGCAATAAAGACATAAACTTGACTATTGCATTATTCAGTCCTTCATTTCTCTTTCTAGTTATTGCATAATTACTACCTTTCTTTTTCCCTTTTGTTGCTTCAAAGTATAATTGGTTAACTTAGGTATCTTTAAAAATTCTTGATGAAGATTATATTGAATGTAAAGCAATTTCCAGTTTTCTACAATTCTTGAAAGTAGTTGGTCCATATTTTCAGCCATGTGTATGGCCTTCATTCACATAATGTATAATCTAATAGGACAATTGATGAGGCTGTCAAACATTCCTCGTCCAAACTATGAAGGACCATTTTAACTCCTGCTTACTTAGATGGGCTTTGAATTCTATGGTTTTCTCTGACACTCGATTGTTCCTCAAAAAATGCAACTTGAATCAGAGATAGTCTCGTATTGACTTCTAGCAGATAGTTTTTCTTTTTTTCCTTCAGGGATGATTTAAATGTGATGTTCCCATGTGCTGAATTTTGCTTAAATCTTTTCCCTTCAAGGTTCCATCTTAGTCATATGCAATCCATTTTCATTGATGTGTATCATCAAGGTCATCTTGATCATAGTTCTGAGACTCGTATTTTGCAAGTTCGAAGGCAGCTCTTGCAGCTGCCGTTGCATACAATGCAAATTGATAAGCATCTTGAGCAGCATCTGCCGCATCTCTGTAATTATTCCTTGTTTTTGTTGAATCAGAGGGGCTCGCATCAGGTTCAAACTCTTCAACTGATCTTGGATATAGGTGTTGCTTCTGCAACTGGTTGATGTTTGAATTATCCTGAAATTATCAATGACATAGTAAAGCTTCAAATACCTTGTTCTTAATCTGATGCCATTTGTTTTTGATGGTTTGTTTTCTTTTACCATGGTCATGACAGTAGGATTTCGCTCTAAATGCAAGGCGATGCCGTCCAGAGTCGCAATGTCCTTCAACACTTGGATTTTTCTTTCCAAGCTTGCGTGTTGTTCTGAGAACTTATCTATTATCTGAAAAGGAAGATATACTGATGAGCAAGAGGTGTCAAAGTGATCTTGTGATGCAGCAGTAGACTTCACCTGAGGATTCACCCCGCAGTTGTTGTGTAGTTCAATAGCTTGAGAAGCAAACTCTTCCCCAAATCTTGATACGAAAATTCGACGAATTTCGTGAAGCTCTGGAAATTCACAATATCTCGAAGATGTAAAGATCAAGCTAGCTACTGCCTCTTTCAGCTCGTCAGGGCATTCCCTAAGAACAACTAGAGCAAGTCAACGATGAGTGATTATTTTCTTATGCCTTTGAATGATTTAGCATAAAATCAAGCAGTCAACACCCTTCTGTAACTGGTTTCGAGAAAATTACTACCCTTCTGTAACTGGTTTCGAGAAAATTACTAACTTGTTCTTTAGAAGGATCATGGTCCTCTCTGTTAGGAAGTGGCAGTAGTCCTCTATCATGGAAAACACATCCATCATGTTCTGATGCTTGATCACATGCTCAACCTGACAAACAAACCTCTAGTAACAAACATCCATACATATATCCAAAACAAAATCAAACGAAAAGGGGAAAGAAAAGAAGGAGGAACAATAGCAAATTACCCGAAGAAGAGCGCCCTCATGGTGACCCAGGTTCAAAAGCTGAATAACATCAGACTTTGCTTGTGAATACCGGACTTGGTGCTTGTTCTTGAGGATGGCAATCCTAGAGATTGCAAGTTTTGCCAGAGTAGTGAACTTGGACGGCTTGAAGTCGTAATTCCTCCGAAAGAGAGCATCCCACCTTCTACACATGTTGCCTCAGCCACAAAGAATCTAACATAGCTTGGTGAAGTTAAACACCCCACCTCTAAAACTGTTCCGTTTCCTTCCGAGTAATAAATACACAAAGCACCTGAAACGATGTCTAAGGACGGATGTGACTAAAGATTTAGCTTTTTTGTAGTACAACAAGATAACCTAATCACAACAAAGTATGATTCTATTTGAAAATCCATTTTTCTGGAGGCCTTGAGACGTTCAGCCAGTGTCCTTTTGTCCTTTCGGACTATTTTTATATTAAAGTCTTTTTTCCCCCTTCAATTTAGGGATTCTTTGTTTTATAGTATAGGAAAGGTTCAATTTGTTTCATACGATTAATGAAAGCAGAGGCTTTTGTGACTATGGCAGCCCTAATGTATATGTCTTATGGGAATTATCAAAGTACAAGTAATGTTTTCTCTTCTTTTTTCGACGTTTGTTTACATCTCAAATCGGCCAATGGGTTTTGGGCTTCAGGTTCCTAAAATGGGTCCACCTAGTTTGGCGTTAGGACCTATTGAGAAGTTTCGAGTTGGGTTTCGGCAAAACCCGATCTGGCCTAACCCATCCTCCGGTCCATTGCCGTGGCGATTCATTCAGACCTTTTGTTTCTTGAGAGAAAGAGAGAGAGAGCTTAGTAAGTGGCAACAATCTCCCTAGGACCATGATCGGAGTGGGGAAGATCAAGCAATACTCTAACGTCCTCGAAAAGCCCCTTAGTAAGGGTAAACAAGAGGTAGTTGTTTGTTTCGTTCATGAGAAATTCAAGCAAAAAGACTATCTAATGAAGCTGTAGTTTATCAATTTAGGTTAGTTTTATGAATTCCTTCAAGTGAGAGGCTTAATGTATATAGGGCTGGA
Source organism: Erythroxylum coriaceum (assembly GCA_026874005.2). Classification (NCBI taxonomy): domain Eukaryota; kingdom Viridiplantae; phylum Streptophyta; class Magnoliopsida; order Malpighiales; family Erythroxylaceae; genus Erythroxylum; species Erythroxylum coriaceum. Next base: position 301,603 of record JANQAP020000253.1, read on the forward strand.
GACATTTATTTTTGTTTATTTCGGTTCAGGTAGCTTGATTACTATGCTATCCATGTTACTCTTGAATTCTACATCTTAAAGTGCATGACTTTGAGATGGATTCGATGGAAAATTTTGGAAAGTTGAAGTAGAAAGAATCTGTGTCTTATTTGAAATGCTTAATGTGTGCATCCCTTGGGGTCTTTGTAGTTAAATGTTGGGAAAGTTACAAGTTTTCAGTATTTGGTGTTTCATATTAGGTGTATGATCTCAGTTTCTAGGCTGGATCAAGTACAAAATGAACTTACGTCTTAAAAGTTGAACAGAAATGTAAGTTTGTCTTCTAATAACGAACAGGATAGTTACTTCTATAGAATGTTTCTTGCTTCTCAGTCAATTGTTACTCCATTTTTCAGGTCAGTTTGAGTGCGTTTGCTTTTTTGTTTTCTGAGCTGGTTCAATACAACCAGACTCAGGTTGACAACATTGCTGAATTGGAACGAAGGTAAGCCTGGAATTTTTTTGCAATTGATGCGTAAAACACCTTAATAAATGTTAGTTATGATGGCCATGTTATATCTTTGATTGAAATACAGGGTCAAGAATGTAGAAGATGTCTAAGATTTCATATCCCAACATGGGATTTCTGGTCAAACATACAAAAGTTACATTATGTTAATTATTGTTCCTCAACAAGACTTTATATATAGTACTGTATGAAGTCAATGTTATGTTCACTAATCTTTGTTAACATGAAACAGGCTTGAAGATGCAGGCTATGCTGTTGGGGGCCGGGTTCTGGAACTTCTTTGCCACAGGGACAAAGTAGGAAATTTGTTGGATTTCTCCTTGAAAGTCCTGGCACAGTTGTTATCACATTTCTTGGTTATTTTTCAATATAATTACGTGAGCTGCTACCTTATTTTAAGACGAGCCCTAAAAATGTTCATGTGACCCTATTTTGAACTGAAATAAAACATGTGGAGATCCTTAGATGCTGTTATGATATGGATATAGCAAATACACATTATAAATTGTCTTTATTTTGCAAATTAACTATATTTATTGGCTGCAGAAGCTTTAAATTGCTAATCTTTTCTTGCCATGACGACAGTTTTTGTATTCACAAATGTTATAAAACCAACTTCAGGTGAACGGAACGAGTGAGTGGCAACTAAGATGTTTACATGATTGGTACTCAAAATTGGATTTCAGATAATAAAATTTTGTTTGCTTCTTTTCCTTTTCTGCTAGGGTCAGTTTCGTTTTCATCAAGATGGTTTCTGTATCTTTATGTTTGAAAGATATTTTAGTTTGATAAAGCATGAGAATTGAAATTATGAAATTACATTTTCTGTTGACCTCTTGTTGTTGTTTGTTTACTGCAACAGGGTAATAGAAGGGAAACACGATTATTGGGCATACTATCTTTTGTGCACAGCACTGTCTGGAAAGTTTTATTTGGAAAGGTCAGTTTAACAGTCTGCTTGAAAATATAATTGTATATCAAGTCCTCTGATCTGGGGTTGCTCCTTCTTTTTCTTCATCCGGACTGGCATTTTGTTTCTTCTCTCTCTATTAATCTTTCCATTTTGTAGGTTTTAAGAAATGGATTTTTCTTTGAGATTAATGCCTACTTCCTTCCATGCATATTATGGACTCTATATAACATTCTTTGAATTAAGGCGAGACAAATTGGATTTGAAGATTTGATTATTTTTAAGTACTCTGGTTCTTATCTTATATGCTACAGGAAATATTCAGGCAAGGCAAAATCACTTTTCATAAGAAACTTAGGCAGTATAGGAAAGGAAGGGTATTTGATTTTATTCCGATGGCCATAAATTTTGACTTCCAAATAGAGAACTTGTCTTCCATATGTACGGCGTTCATTGCTCCAACTACCTCTTAAAATGCAAGGAACATCTAGACAATGATGCAATGCTCAAGTTCGGTGTTTATCTTGAAATCAGGTGGCTGACTCACTTGAGAAAGGAACTGAAAATGAAGATGAATACATGATCAGTGAGAAAGAGCTCCTTGTAAACAGGTAAAGATATTTTATTGTTAAAAGCATACCAATATAGTTGCTGCCTTAATTGATATGAATTTGAGATTTACGCCATGATCAGCTGATGAACCATCTTCTCTGACAGATTTATCTCTGTTCCAAAGGATATGGGGACATTTAACTGTGGGGCATTTGTTGCTGGAATAGTTAGGGTGAGTCCTATGTTGAATTTGCATTGGTTAAGTGATAGCTGATGGATAAAAGAGCTGATGGGCTTTTTCCACTCTTTCCATTAAAGGGTGTTTTAGATAGTGCCGGTTTTCCAGCAATAGTTACAGCTCATTTTGTACCTGTAGAGGGTCAGCAACGCCCTCGAACAACCATCTTGATAAAATTTGCTGAAGAGGTGAATATTAGTTTTTTTGGTCTTTTGCTTTCACACCTTAGTTCTATCAATCAAGCATGCACACCTGAATTCTATCAGTCAGTCATGTTTCTTACTACTTGCTTCTTTATGCTGTGTGCACCCTTTCTGCTTCTAATGTAACCCTTGGACTTGTAATCTATTGATTTTAAGTTTTTCATTCATGGCCTTGCACTGCTTTCGCATAACCAAGGGATACGGCTCCATTTCTTCTCCGAAAAGCAACTGGCTTCTTAATGGCCAGTTTAGATTTGTTTAACAGTTCTAATTAAACTTATTGATCTCAAAATTAATATTGATAAACTTTCAGTTTTGTGTGATCTTAATGTATCATAAGTTGAATATTCATTTTCCGATCTTCTAGGCAGTCTTTTCTTGCCATTCTTCTGTGTCTGGTATGTTAGCAATATCAGTAGATTTGCTATGTTTTCCTTAATAATCATACTGGAGTATCATCATTTCTTTTTGCATAAGTTGTGAATATGCATGATGTTTTCTTTCATATATTTCGGTGATATATATAAAAGATACAAGGACCTATATATAGTAGCAAATCAACCATATAGTTGTATGTATATTCCTATTCCTTAATTAAGGGAAACTATACAAGAAATATACAAAGTAAGAAGGAATTACAGTTCATGCCTGTTAGCTCTCCCCCTCAAGTTAGGGTGTAGCTATCAGACGTCATTGTATGGAATGATCTACTATTGAGGGCATGAGTCATGATGTCAGCCAACTGATTGGAACTTCTAGCGTTAAGGAACTTTTATTGTGTCAGAATCAAGATTATCTTTAATATAGTTCTTGTCTAGTTCAACATTCTTAGTTTGATCATGTTGTATTAGATTATTAGCAATCTCAGTAGCTGCCTTTTTATCACAAAACAACTCTATAGCTTTTTTGGACCAAAACCAAGTTATGTCGAGAGTATTTTCAGTCAAGAAAGTTCTGTGATTGCATGATGCGTATCACAATATTCAGCTTCTGCACTAGATAATGAAACCACATTATGTTTTTTACTTCTCTAAGTTAACAAGATACCTTCAACAAACGACAAATATTCAGAAGTGGATTTTCTACCCAGTCTACTACTGGCAAAATCAGATGCTGTATATCCCACAACATCAAGATGTCCATGTTTGGAGAATAAAAGATTTCTACCTGGAGCTGATTTTGAATGTCATAATCCAGTAATAACATTCATGTATTAATCACATGAATTATGCATAAACTGACTCACAATGTTGACTGCATATACTATCTCGAGTCTAGTGTGAGTTTCAAAATAGATCAACTTCGCAACTATTCTTTGTTATCTCTCGTTGTTTGTTGAAATTGAACAGGAGAAATAGATAGCCCATGATTCACCTCAATAAGAGTACTTATAGGCTCACAAGCAGAGTTATCAGTTTCAACTAGGACATCCAAGTATACTTCCTTTTGAAGAGAAATAGTCCTTGCTTACACTGAGAAACTTCAATGCCTAGAAAGTATCTGAGAAACCCCAAATCCTTTATCTCAAATTCTTTTGCCAGATAACCGAAAAGTTTTATCTCAAATTCTTTGGCCAGATAACCTCGAAGTTTCTCAATTTCATCTATGTTTACTTGTTACAATCACTTCATCAACATAGAGAAGAAGCAAGATAATATCATTATGAAGGTATCATTTGCCAAAGTTTGCTTGAATCAATAATGAGTTGTATCCATAAACACTTCCTCTGTTAGATCTAACCCACCAACTTTTAGATGACACATGATTTGCTCGATGCTAAGTTTAACGTTTCAAATGTGTAATTCAACCTGTTTCTATGACTCCAAAAGAAAGTGTTGTTGAATGTCTCAGTTAAGCCTATGGTTGCTTCATTGCTGATCAAATTAAGTGTTGTTGAATGTATCAGTTAAGCCTATGGTTGCTTCATTGCTGATCAAATTCTTTTCGTGGTTTCTTCCTGTTACTTACCAGGTGCTAAGAAGAGAAGCAAGGTTAGGTTGATGCTTGTGGCAAGACTGCTTTTATGTAACTTTTGTCATTGAAGAAGGTGCTGAAGAATAGTGAATTTCTGAAGCTGGTTTGTGATGTAATCATAGCTTTAAAGATGGTACTGATATTATCAGCTACAATTGTGGCGTTGTTGAATTCGTCTCATCCTGTTAAATTCTTCTGTAAGGCATTTTTCATAGCCACTTGTTGCCATTGCAGTTTGGTTATTAAATGCAACTGTTATCCTTGGCTAGTATTTCAACTGATTTGCCACTATTTGGATACATAACAGAGATGAAGCGTGTTCTTTTTGTTTTTCGTTTTTCTTGGTTCATAGTAATTCTCTGCATTTGCTAGCTAAAACGTATTCCTGTGCAAAACTTGCAGATGTTCATTGCTGAACTGAGTCACATAAAGATAAATTATCTGGATTCTCAAGCATAGCTAAGTGTTTATTTCAATCAAAAACATTTATGTATGCATATGGATTTATAGTTAAAAGATAAAAGGACATTATATATAATATAAACTAATCTAATTCAACATAAATCTGCTCCAGCGGGGTACTACTACGAAGATAAAAAAGAAATTCATGAGTTCTAAGCAATCAAGTAAGTGAATACGAGCATCAAGAATTGACTTGCTTTATGTTAGGGCGGTGGTTACAGAAGGTGTTTCCCTAGCACATGGAAAATAGTCATAATTCCAATATTACAAGGCACGCAGGTCTTAGCCTTGAAATGGAATTCATAGATTCTGTATCTGACAGAGCGAAATGTAAAATGTGAAAAGCCTCAAAGTTATACGACGTCGTTAAGTGTTGCTAATCCCATACAAAATCCGTCACCGCCACCTGCGGACCTGCCTTATTATCTTCTCTCCCTTTCCTTCCCTCAAGACTAGATGTCTTGTTCTGGTACATTACAGATCTCTCTCTCTTCTGATGCTTGTTCCCAAAGAAGGATCTGTCTTTCCTTCTATAACTGAAATTCTGGATAAAAGTAAAACACGTTGATATTATGACGGAAACAAAGGAACTCATTCTTCATCTGTTCTGTTCTTATGCATTTCCTTTCTCCTTTTTCTTTTTCAATTTGTTGGATTCAAATCAGTTCTTAGGAGAAGAAATTGGTTTGATGAATGTGAAATTCTTCAAAGAAATGGTAGCGATTTACTAGAATACCACCGGCTAACACTCTCTTTATATGTTATGTTCTCATCTCTCGGAGAGAGCAACATCATACTTTATTAGTCATTTCTTGGTTGGCCTTAAAAGGCTAAGCTTTTCTTTTTCTTTTTGTGTTTGGTTAATGAGAAAGTGAAGGCCAAAAGAAAATAGAGATCCTCACCTAGTCCAGATTCATTTCTTTATTCCTTGTTTCCTCGCCATTATTAATTTTCCAGCAACTTGTTTCCAGCTTTGTAGTAGGAATCTTCATGTCATACGCTACCACAAATCAACAACTCAGAGGGGACCACTTCAGAATTGTTTGAGGAGCAAAAATTTCAAATGCAGTGTAATTCTGAGAATTCGCGGACTATCTTATTAGATCTGGGGTTCAGCGAGACCGAGCGACTGTTGGCAATGGTGTTGAGGTGAACAAAAGGTTATAACTTGTTCTCTTCTCTATTGTTGGTTTGTCGGAAGAAATCAAACAAGTAGGGTTTTTGGCATTATTTTCTCGTTCCGATGAAATCTACTCGTAATTGAAGGCATCACAGCCACCAACCACGATGAAACCGTAATCCTCTACACGCGTAACAACTACAAATTGATAAGCGTAAGAGAAAAATATTAATTAAATGAAGCAGATGAGGAAACTGGAAAGGGAGAAGTTTATGTGTACTTGGCAACAACCGCAGGAGATGAATTTTAAAATAGTATCATAAGGGTACACAACTTTCAGGATTGGGAGAAGATTATCAATTATACTTATCATTCGTTACAATTAATCAACTACTAACTATGGTTGCTTAGTTTCTTCTCTATCTCTAAATAACTAGTTCCTAAAAAGTCATCGAGAATGTGTCGTCATGCAAACATTTGGGTTTTCTCAAAAAATGAAAACAACAAATACAAAGCTCTCCTGCTTTGGAAGTTTGCATTTGAGGCATCGAAACCATCGAGTCCAAAGTTTCCAAGCGTCAGGCCTAGGTATATCCGCCGAGTGGCGTCTTGTATCTTCCAATCGAGCTTTATATTCACGTAACTACTTCAGTTCTTACTTCCTTCCCAGGAGAACAAACTCAGCTTCAGACTTATTACGTACCTGCTCAATGGCTGTAAGTCATCGTGTGAAAGAAAGCTCTTTTTTTTCTCTCTCTCTCAGTTTTCTCTACCCAGTGCATGATGTTTTTGAGTGCTTTAAAGGGTTTTTAATCTGCTTGATGTAAACATTTTCAAGTTTTTTCTTCAATTTTCAATATTAGACTGAAACTTCATGCAATCTTTATTATTGCCATTTAGCTCTTACACGATTTTTGCATCAGAAACGTTCCCATGTCCCGAAATTTGGAAACTGGGAAAAGGATAATACACCTTACACAGCTTACTTTGAGAGTGCACGCAAAGAGAAATCGGGTGCAAAGATGAATCCAAATGATCCTGAGGAGAATCCTCAGGCCTTTGGGTATCAGAGAAGAGGCACAGAACGTGAACCTGAGTATAGCTTTTTCAATCAAACACCTATTCACCCCAGCCACAAGAAAACTTATGCTGACATAAGCTACAACGAGGGTGATTATGGAGCGCAAAATGCGCATAGGAGACACCTTTCTGATCAGCCAAAGAGTGTTCGCCAGCGCAGGAGTAGATTATCAGAAGAACCTGGTGGTGTTAATAGACGTAACTCCGATCGGCTAAAGAGTCCAAGCAAGCCGAAGAACATTAGAATAGAACCAGAATCGAAGAGTGTTAGTGAAAGTAATAGCTTCTCTTCGCCAGGCAAATCGCAATCAAGCAACTCGTCTTTTGCGAGACATAGGCGTAGGAATAGACGAAACAGTCCGCGAGCTGATACTGACAATGTAAGTTCACTTGTCATTTCTTTTAGTAGATGATAATTGAAAAGAAACAAAAAAGATTAAAAAAAAAAACACTAGAGAAACTTACAGCCAAGAGCTACTACTGATCTGTGTTCTTTGGATTACAAAATAAAGCTCTAAAGATAGGGTTGATTCATTCAACTACAGTATCTAACTATTGTTGACTTTAATGTGGGTGGCAGCATCTTAGAGCATCATCACCTGTTCCCAAATTCGGACCTTGGGATGAAACAGACCCAAGATCTGGTGAAGTTTTCACTGAACTCTTCAACAGGGTGAAAGAGGAAAAGACGTGTGTAATATACCCTGCTAATACACCACAACCAACTTATCATCTCAATCGAAGAAAGCCACACAGATCTTCCCGTCGCCCAAAGGTTGGTGCTTGACTTCGGTAGTTTTATGATATACGCGGTCTTTTTTACTTGCCATGATTGAAAAGATGATAAAACGATCACCTTGAACTATTTCATGACGTTAAATCCTCAGCTTTAGTAGATCTAGTGAGTGAGTGAGATTGTTTGCAGAAATTTCAACTATTCCACAAGTTCATAACAAGTCAAGAATTCATATTTTCCTTGCAACTACGACAAGAATGGAAACTGGTTCTCTGATTTCCAATTGGTTTCACATTTCTGACAATATTTCTAATGTCATGCAGTCTTGTTGCTGTCCAATTTTTGGCTGAGCCAAGGTTGCTACTTCGACTCCTCATAGCTACTGGGGACGAGAAATTGCATTAAATATTTCTTTCCAATCTCTTATTTCTGATTATAAATAGATCAACGTCAAACCCTTCTTGTGGTGGTCTTTGAGAAATAGGAAAAGAACCCTGGATGGTCTTCATTTTGTGGCCTGAAGTGATCAGTTCTTTGCGTTGTTTCACGATATGCTGCAATAATCGAACCTATAAACCAAAATGGAAGCCATATGTATATTTTTCTGGTATTGGCCACAAAATGTAAGGCATCATTACCATGGGACTGTTTGTCGTAATGGACCTATTTTCTTTTGCTTTCTTCCTTTTTGTCTATCAATAAGGAAAATAATATAGACATAATTAATATGGTCCTGAGTAAGCCATATTTTTTATTTGGATTTAGTTACCTAAGATATTTCTAATATATCTTAATATTTTGTTTATATTTGATGTATAAGAAAATTTCGTTTGTGAATATTGTGATATGATTGAAACAAATTTATATCACTAATTGAACAAAATCACTTAGAATTTTTTCCATAATCCACAAGATAAGAGAATTGCAAAATCTTAAAATTTGCAAAACTATTTTTGGTAAATCATATCATATGTATGATTTCTTAATAGTTGTGACGTTTACAATTACAATATTTTATTTTATTGACTTATTGTGTGTGCTTATCTTTTATTTCTCACTCACACATAACAACATTTTATTTTTATTGACTTATTATGTGTACTTATCTATTATTTCTCACTCACACATAATAAAGTTAATTAACTGGAAAGAAAATAGTTTTACATTACTTATACTTGTTTAGTATCCTGGCCAACCAGTGTATTACGAGAGTATAATGTCATATATCTACTAGGAATATATGACTTTTCAACTAATGAATCGAAGTGGACTTAATATACTATACTAAATCATTTATTGCATCGATTATCATTTGATTCTCATTTTATAAATAATTTGTATTCGTGTTGCCCTTTACATAGAAGGTGGGTCTTTTGAATATATCTTGATGCAAACTTGAAATTGAAATGATCTTCCTTATTTTGCAATCTTTTGATCAAATTAACTCGGTTATCTAGAATTTCCCATTATATCAAATCATTCATATTTTTTAATAACATTCCAAGATAGCAAACATTAATTCAATTTTTTGGAATTAGAACTCGACTAAAAATGGTATGTTAAATTTGAGGTTCATATAGTCTCAAAGGACCCTCACACAATATAAGCTAATAATGTTACTTTTATTATTCTTATTGGTTAAAAATGCACAGATATGATTCACATATTACATTATTGACTTTCTTTTATTAGAGCGTATGTCTTTCCTCAAATACTATATAAATAATAGTTCAGGCATACCTAATACCTTACTTGAGTTCACTTATTTAGTTATTCAATCTACCCTTTAGAACCCACGTCTAGCATATTAAGACAAATTGGCGAATATATCTTCATATATCATTACTAATAACTTCTTACACGCTTCAATATACTTCACATTGACACTAGGGTTTTAAGCCTTGAGATATCATTTATCACCTAGATAAATAGCTCAAAACTTATCTCATCTCCATCCTTACAAAATAATGGAGGCGATCACCTATGTTGGAAGCTGTCTCATATCTATTCGATATTCTTCTTGTATTGAAAATTGAATGTTCAATACTCATTCTAATATTCATTATAGAATAGAAAGCTTAATACAAAATCAGCATTCTCATATTCTATTACTAAATTTTCTTTTAAAATTCATTATAGAAAATATTTATTAATTCTCAATTAAACATGTATTACATAAAATATCCAATGACAAACAAAATATCATAATTAATTGCAAGTATTATGAATAGTCTGCAAACATATTCATTTCTTTTTGTAATACTATATCCTTGACATGATTATACTTGGCATTTATGAGTTTGATTTGACATTGATATTTAAGTTATCTAGTACTATCTTTCAATATACTTATCCATACACAACATAGTGTTTATGAGACTAATGATTTCTTTGGAAAAAAACCATCTTTATCTCTTGTTTTTCTTTTGGCATCCGTGGATACTACATATTACTTAGGTGCTTACCTTTAGCAATTGATGTCATAAAAACACTTAGCTATCTCGGATATAAAAAGGGTTCAAGTATTCCATTGATATATATGTAGCTTATAATATTAAGAAAGCTCCACTTGACTGATACTTAACGATCTTAACCACAAAGGTGTATACAAGCTTAACCATATTCTTCAGTTTAATTATGGTTGATAGCTAGTTTGTTTATTTGCTTAACAAACTACTTATTATCACTAGCTATCAACAATATCATATACATGAAATGATAAAGTTATACATTTATCATTGGATCTTTTAACATATACTAAGTGGCCTTTTTTAATTATATTAAAATCATATGACATCATAACTATGTTAGACCATAGAATGACTTAACAATTTAAGCATGTAATGCTCTTAACCCTTATGAATGAAACCTAGTAGTTGTACCATATAGACTCTTTCATATAGTTCATTTAAGAATATATTCTATACTTAAATTTAATCTATATTAAGATCCATTCCAATTACTAAGGTTAGAATCAATCAAAATGATGTAAACTTCATAATAAGTGAAAATTTCTTGTTATAATCAATCTCTTCAATTACGTGTATCCTTTTTTTATTAGACACACTTTGTATCTTTCAAAACTACCGTTAGTATTTTACCTAACATTTTAAAAAAAGTTCTTAATGCCTTCATGTCTTTTTAGAAGATTATCTAAGTCTTATACTCATAATGAACTTATTAAAGTTCCTTCTTCTTCTATTTCTATAACTCATTTATCCTAAGCAAGATTGATAGAGCCTTTTTATATTCCTTGGCTCATTATTTCCTTTTAGAATTACCACAAAGGTAATTCCTTTCAACTTTAAAATTTTATGAGGAATAATCTGCTCACAATATAGGTATAATGAAAATTTAAGAAACAAATCTTTCTGTATTTGTATTGCTCTCACTTGAATCTGATAGTGGTAAAGAGCTCCCTCTGAGTTACAATTGTCATTGATTAGAAACCAATTCATCATTTCCCAAATTTCTCCCACTAGGATGAATATCATTTAATTAATCTTATCTTACAAGATCATTCTGATTCAAGTCTCCTACATAGGGATAAGTTTTGAACTATCTTTTCTTGCTTTGAAAAATCATTCTCTAAGAATGAGATATCTTGTGACATAAATTTAATTGCTTAGTTGTTGCCTTGCTCACCTTTAAACATATACCCTTTAGATTGTTCAAACATATCATTTAAAAATACTTTTCTTCCCTTTGGAACCTAAATTCCTATACTTATAAGAGGGACCATAAATATAGGTAATAAATGCATTCTCAAGAAATCATATATGGTTCATCAGTCCTTTTACCTATCTATATCTCATATTGTTTTAGGATATGATTTCATAGGAACCCTATTAAGTACATATTTAATCATCAATGACATACCACCCCAATAGGTGTTAGGCAAATTTACCTATGCCATTCTATACCTAACCATAAGAAGAGTGGTATTTCTCATCTCTACAACACCATCTTATTGGTGGATTCATAGGATATTTATTAGCTATCCATTTAATTTTCATCACATGACCAGTTAAATTGATCAATTAACTCTTCTTATATTCGGTTAGTTCTTGAAATCTTTATCAGCTTTATCTTATTGACTTTCAACTAAATTCATATACTTATTGAAACAACATAATGTTTCAAAATTTGAGAAATCAAATAAATATAACTATAGATAAATGTGATGAAACAAGTACTTTTGTGTCATGATCTCACTTCCATTTATCCACATATATCTTGATGAATTAATTGCAATAACTTAGTTGCTCTTTGTCCTATATTTAATGGTTTTCACACTATTTTATTAGCAAGAAAATGTTCAGAAGTAGATTATTCTATATTGGTCTTCTAAATAAAATATGCTTGACCAATTGATTTGTTTGATTTTATCTAATATGATCAAGTCTAGCATGCCACAAATTTGCATAAATGTTATAAGATCTAGATGATGTTATTAAAAAAGGAAAAATAATTTTATTTAATTAATTAGCAACATCTAGTACCTCAGACCATCCAATATAAAACCATGACTACTATAATTCCTAGAAAGTTATCCTTTTCACTATTATGGAGTTGATATTTAAGTTATCTAGTACTATCTTTCAATATACTTATCCATACACAACATAGTGTTTATGAGACTAATGATTTCTTTGGAAAAAAACCATCTTTATCTCTTGTTTTTCTTTTGGCATCCGTGGATACTACATATTACTTAGGTGCTTACCTTTAGCAATTGATGTCATAAAAACACTTAGCTATCTCGGATATAAAAAGGGTTCAAGTATTCCATTGATATATATGTAGCTTATAATATTAAGAAAGCTCCACTTGACTGATACTTAACGATCTTAACCACAAAGGTGTATACAAGCTTAACCATATTCTTCAGTTTAATTATGGTTGATAGCTAGTTTGTTTATTTGCTTAACAAACTACTTATTATCACTAGCTATCAACAATATCATATACATGAAATGATAAAGTTATACATTTATCATTGGATCTTTTAACATATACTAAGTGGCCTTTTTTAATTATATTAAAATCATATGACATCATAACTATGTTAGACCATAGAATGACTTAACAATTTAAGCATGTAATGCTCTTAACCCTTATGAATGAAACCTAGTAGTTGTACCATATAGACTCTTTCATATAGTTCATTTAAGAATATATTCTATACTTAAATTTAATCTATATTAAGATCCATTCCAATTACTAAGGTTAGAATCAATCAAAATGATGTAAACTTCATAATAAGTGAAAATTTCTTGTTATAATCAATCTCTTCAATTACGTGTATCCTTTTTTTATTAGACACACTTTGTATCTTTCAAAACTACCGTTAGTATTTTACCTAACATTTTAAAAAAAGTTCTTAATGCCTTCATGTCTTTTTAGAAGATTATCTAAGTCTTATACTCATAATGAACTTATTAAAGTTCCTTCTTCTTCTATTTCTATAACTCATTTATCCTAAGCAAGATTGATAGAGCCTTTTTATATTCCTTGGCTCATTATTTCCTTTTAGAATTACCACAAAGGTAATTCCTTTCAACTTTAAAATTTTATGAGGAATAATCTGCTCACAATATAGGTATAATGAAAATTTAAGAAACAAATCTTTCTGTATTTGTATTGCTCTCACTTGAATCTGATAGTGGTAAAGAGCTCCCTCTGAGTTACAATTGTCATTGATTAGAAACCAATTCATCATTTCCCAAATTTCTCCCACTAGGATGAATATCATTTAATTAATCTTATCTTACAAGATCATTCTGATTCAAGTCTCCTACATAGGGATAAGTTTTGAACTATCTTTTCTTGCTTTGAAAAATCATTCTCTAAGAATGAGATATCTTGTGACATAAATTTAATTGCTTAGTTGTTGCCTTGCTCACCTTTAAACATATACCCTTTAGATTGTTCAAACATATCATTTAAAAATACTTTTCTTCCCTTTGGAACCTAAATTCCTATACTTATAAGAGGGACCATAAATATAGGTAATAAATGCATTCTCAAGAAATCATATATGGTTCATCAGTCCTTTTACCTATCTATATCTCATATTGTTTTAGGATATGATTTCATAGGAACCCTATTAAGTACATATTTAATCATCAATGACATACCACCCCAATAGGTGTTAGGCAAATTTACCTATGCCATTCTATACCTAACCATAAGAAGAGTGGTATTTCTCATCTCTACAACACCATCTTATTGGTGGATTCATAGGATATTTATTAGCTATCCATTTAATTTTCATCACATGACCAGTTAAATTGATCAATTAACTCTTCTTATATTCGGTTAGTTCTTGAAATCTTTATCAGCTTTATCTTATTGACTTTCAACTAAATTCATATACTTATTGAAACAACATAATGTTTCAAAATTTGAGAAATCAAATAAATATAACTATAGATAAATGTGATGAAACAAGTACTTTTGTGTCATGATCTCACTTCCATTTATCCACATATATCTTGATGAATTAATTGCAATAACTTAGTTGCTCTTTGTCCTATATTTAATGGTTTTCACACTATTTTATTAGCAAGAAAATGTTCAGAAGTAGATTATTCTATATTGGTCTTCTAAATAAAATATGCTTGACCAATTGATTTGTTTGATTTTATCTAATATGATCAAGTCTAGCATGCCACAAATTTGCATAAATGTTATAAGATCTAGATGATGTTATTAAAAAAGGAAAAATAATTTTATTTAATTAATTAGCAACATCTAGTACCTCAGACCATCCAATATAAAACCATGACTACTATAATTCCTAGAAAGTTATCCTTTTCACTATTATGGAAATTAGTATCGAATCAAAGGCTTAACTAAAATATGACACAACAAAGACCTTTTCTCTTTGGCAGGTTGTTTTCCTTTCTCATTTTAGTTGGCCTTATTTCTTTTTAGAATCCTAAGAATTGTGAAAAACTATCTTTTTATTTTTCATTTATACTAATAATAGTGCTTCCTCTTCTTTTTTTTAACACCTTAAGAGCATAACTTAGCTATATATAACTTAAAGGCCTTAAGATTTTTATAAATAGGTTCCTCATAGCATCCTATATCATTTTGATATTTATATTATAGATTAAGTGCATTTTCATATGCTTTTAACGAGGAGGAAATAATGTATAACAACTTACACTAGCTCAGTATAAGGTAAGATATGACTAACATCCCTCGAGTCACTATGTTTGACATTAGATTAATATGTATTAGCATTAAATTCTCCTATCTTATATTCTCATTTACGATTTATTTATTTATTATGGTGTGTGTGTGTGCACATGAGTGTGTGTGTAAATGTGTGCACGTGTACGTCAAACAAAATAGTTTGTGATTATAATATGGTCACTGGGGTGCCACTATAACATATTACTACCATATATCACATGTCCTTGGCATGGTTATAACTCTTGTTCTCTGACATAACATCATCATACATGTTGTATAAGTCAAATAATTCTTCTTTTACATGAGCTATATGCTTTACAATTTTTCGATGTTGAGTTATAGTGTTCTTTTTAAAGAGTATTGTGATTTCATCTAATGAGACAAGAGCCTTTTGCTCTTCCAATATATATTAGATTTTCATACTTCAAATTTTCTAATTTGTTGCCATTAAAGTTTTTACCTATAATGAATTCTACGATAAAATTTTAGATGCAATAGTCATTTTCCTCAAACATATATGTCCATAATGATAAATTTAATATGTTATTGTTATCAATTTCAATGAATATAATGTAATCTTCTAAATAGAAACTTAATTGTTTTCACAATTATCTATAGGATCAAAAGGTTGCCAAGTTTCAAATCAGCATCCGTATAATAGTCGATCAATAATTAATCATTTTATTTAGATCATTTACAATTATCTTAAGTATGATATATATAACATATAAATATAAAACAATCAAAACTGAAAGATCATTTCAGTAAACACATAATATTCAAAATTTAATAGTTACTACAAATAACTAATACTACATTAGTATCGTTAATCTTCAAATAAAAAGTCACTAACACTTTTTGACTAAAATTATACAATTTGATGAATACTATGAATATGAACTCGACAAACTCTATTGAGAATTGAGTCAATGAGTTCTTTAGATGAATCATTAAAATTTATATCCATTATTAGCTCTATAATATCCTTTGATAGGCCATTAAAATTAAAACCTCTAGATACTTCTCTTTTTCTATGCACTTTTAAGAAATTATACACTGCCTAACTATATGTGTGAACATGATGGAGTATTCCACATTCTAATTAAAAAATCTATTTGAACATTTTATAAAGTGTTTCACTTTTGCTCATAGGAGTGGAGACCCTTGATAATAAAAAATATGAGATCTTGCATCATGTTGTTCATTGATATAACATGTAACATTAGATTTGTTCCAAGCATCATATGATATTGATTCAATTATGCCTTCATAAAATTCACACAATTTTGTTGTGTTGGAGTTCGAATTGAAATTAGGGTTCTCATCACAATTATTTTTCTGAAACAAATATAAGAAAAAATAATATTTAATTCTTTTGTATAATAAGTCGAAATGTGTCTCATAATATGAGCATATCATTAAAGACAAAACGCTCAAAAGAGCATGAAAAAATGATTCCTTTTGAATTATTGAACTTAATGTTTTATTTAATTAATCTAATTCAATTAGAAACTTATTTCTAATTTATTATTACACTAATAATGTCAATTTAATTAGAAACTTATTTCTAATTATATATATATATTGTTTAATTAGAAACTCATTTTTAATATTCAACTTATGAACATAAAAAAAGTTATGAATATACTAATTTAAATTTAATTAGAAATACTTATTGTTGGCCCTGGTCCCCGTACAGATTTTATGGTGACTACGTGTCACCATTGGGAATTTATTTGAATTTATTATAAATATTTGTTTTGGAAACATTGAAATAAAATAAATTATAACATGTAAATTAATTTAAAAACTAGGCAAGGAAAAATTCGTGGTGG
>JANQAP020000253.1:431860-444290 GCA_026874005.2 Erythroxylum coriaceum
TTCTTACATCTTCAATAGCTCAAAGTCCCTCCAAAGGTTAATAATTTATTGTTGTCTAGTTCTATCTAACTCTTGAAACTTTTCATCTTGTTCCAAAATTCTTCCAGATTTCATAATTCATAATTCTTACAAAAATGACCTCTAAATTTAAAGCATGCATGGCTACAAGTGCCTTATACGTCTTTTCCTTCTCCTTATTATGATTCTTTAACTAATTGACTATTGGGTTATATAGAAATAAAGTGGTTTCAATTCAACACTTTTTAAAGTTCATAAACTCTTAAAGTAAGCCTTTATCTTGTCAGTCCATATGACATAGTTGTCATCATTAAACATGGGAAGAGAAGTTATAGAGAAACTTATTAAAATCAGTATTTTACTAGATCTGGACATCCTTGGTTTCAGTTTACATTTAGGAACAAGAGTTGATATTTTGTCTTAATTTTTACTTAAACAAATGTTTAAGATCCTTATACCTCTAATATCATGTCAAAAATGATATAAATTATGTGTTTAGAATAGAATTGGAACCTTAACATAGGAAGAGGAAGAACAAGTTAATAGCAACCTTGTATTTTTAGTCAAAGACGTAGTTTTTCATTACAAAATCATGTATATATACATAAGGGTTAATATTTCACATATCTAGCCACTCTCTTGTCACATTCAACATTGATTTTAGCCAAATAAACAAACAAAAATCACCTACATGCTTATGTTATATTAACAATATAAAAAGTTCAATTGTTCCTGAATAATTGGTAACCAAGATATAAATTCTTAGTCTAATGGTTACAATAACTTGATAACATCTAAACAAGTTAATTAGTAAACAAGGAAAGTACTCAGTTTTGTTTGATTAAAACATATAGTCGTGGAATACTATTAGACGTGGCTTATAAGCCACGGATTGAGAAAACTCATGCTTGATTCCATTTTCTCAGGAAAACCAAGTCTTTTCGGTTTGGAATAAAGGTGACGATAACTAGTTTGGCCCGGGCATGAATCCTTTCCAGGGTAGGAGCATCTGGCCAGCTAATTTGCTGGTTTGTGCTAAGAATATTAGGTAGAATCATATGCCATAACGTGTTGACATAGCCAAAAGAAAAAGAAAAGGAAATGTATGGAGAGGTTAATGTGTTCCAGAGAAGGAAAATAACTCAAGAACATAAGATTTGGCACAATCTCGAAATCCTGCACTAGCCTTGAGGCCTCAAAATCGTTTAAGGTAATGACAATTTAGTTAGGGTTGGCTATAACAGGAAATGCTTTCATATGCAATCTATCAATACTTGGATAAGGCCTTTTGGGATGAAGATTACATGAAATTAGAACTAAGTAGGCTATTGGAAAAGAGAACCAAATTATGCGCACAACACAGAAGTAAGAGAAGAGACAGCATGTTTGTATCATACGCCACTTGTCCTAAAAAACACTGGACAAGTGTACTTTCCCATTTGTGTCTCTGTAAAGTCGAAAATGGGAGTGCGGTTAGTTAGAACATGTAATGGGAGTAGGACCAGAGCTTGAAGGAAAGGATAATAATTAATAACCACTAACTTGGTGTCATGAGAGCACTTTTCGACACTGTAGCCACTTAATAACATTAATGACGTAAAAAGAAACAAGCAGAAACGGAGGAGTTGGATTCGGTAGAGAAAAATGCTCCAAATCTCTGTTTTGAATTCATCTTTCTATTGATAAACAACCTAATCAATTCTTGATGTCTTTCCCAGAAAGAGCCGTGAAAATCTCATTTCCCTCTTCTCCTTATCTTTTAGCTACATGCACCCGTCCTGCATTTTCATCAAACTCCTTGACTTTCTTCTGTGTTTGAGATTTTCTGTTGTTAACTCTCCTGCCTTCTCCATGACCCAGTTCACTAGTTTTGTTCTTTTTCTTCCTTTCCTCCTGGAAAAGCCCTCATGATGGATTGCTTGCATTTAACTTGCTCTCTCTGTTCTTTCTTGCAAAAAATTGTTGTCTCGTTTTTGCTTCTGTGACTCTTTTGTCCTTGCTTTGGCCACCTCATGAAAACCCATTTTTCATGTTCATTACACCATAGGCCCCATGTTTCTGAATCAGTTCATGCACTTTCTGAAATCAATACGTACATTCAGAAGGCAAGCTCCTTCTGATTGTTTGTTTTGACACAAAAACTTGAAAACAACCCATATCACAAAAAGTTCTAAGGTGAGATTATAAAGCCCTTCTTCAATGGCGACTTCATGTTTCCATGCATTACGGTTTCGAAGATCTAAGAGCAAGACGGTGTCAATCCCGTCTTCGTGGAAAACACAGTTGAATTCTGACTTGGAGAACATGGAGAGGAAGAGATTTGACAGTTTAGAATCATGGTCTATGATATTGGAATCTGAGAATGTTGAGGCCTCGGATGTTTCAAAGGAGGATCAAGAGGAATGGACAGCTGATCTTTCGCAACTGTTTATAGGTAACAAGTTTGCCTCAGGAGCTCATAGTAGGATTTACCGTGGAATTTATAAGCAGAGAGCTGTTGCAGTGAAAATGGTGAGGATTCCAAACCAGGTGGAGGAGACTAGAGCTTTGCTAGAACAACAATTTAAGTCCGAAGTTGCTCTCCTTTCGCGCCTCTTTCACCCAAATGTAGTGCAGGTAAATTATTTCTTTATTAAGATTGAAATGCAAGAAATTTAGTCTTCTGTTTATATGTTGGACGCATTTTGATTAAGTCAGTTATACATAATAGAGAAGAACAAGGTTCCACTGGCTGCCTAGAAGTTAGTTCCCATTTGTTGCTAATGAATGCTTGTTTACAGGATTTATGAGACTAGTGCATCTAAAAATTGAACTGGGATAAGATTAAGAACACAATTCTACCAATTACCTTGATCTGTCCAGTAGGTCACCATGTAGACAATGCATGATGATCCTAATTATTAATGGATTTAAAATTTTATGGTTACAGTTCATTGCAGCTTGTAAAAAGCCACCAGTGTACTGTATCATCACAGAATATATGTCTCAAGGAACACTAAGGATGTATCTGAACAAGAAAGAACCGTACTCTCTTTCAACAGAAACATTACTGAGGTTAGCGCTTGATATCTCAAGAGGAATGGAGTATCTTCATTCTCAAGGTGTGATCCACAGAGACCTAAAATCAAATAATTTGCTTCTAAATGAAGAAATGAGGGTAGAAGTGGCAGATTTCGGAACATCGTGTCTAGAAACGCAGTGCCGAGAGAGCAAAGGCAACATGGGAACATACCGGTGGATGGCACCTGAAATGATAAAGGAGAAAGCGTATACAAGAAAAGTAGATGTATATAGTTTTGGGATAGTAATGTGGGAGCTGACGACAGCGTTGCTTCCGTTTCAAGGAATGACCCCTGTGCAGGCTGCATTTGCAGTGGCTGAGAAGGTAATTGCTTGGTTGCTTGGTTGTTTGGTTGAATGACATCAAGTGTAATAAATGAGTATTCTTTGGCAGAATGAACGCCCTCCATTACCTGATAGTTGTCAGCCCGCACTTGCGAACTTGATAAAAAGGTGCTGGGCAGCTAACCCATCCAAGCGGCCAGATTTCAGCTCCATTGTTTCTGCATTGGAGAAGTACGATCAATGTGTTAGAGAAGGCCTTCCTTTCACTTCTCACTCTACCCTAGTCACCCCAAATCTCATTCTTGAGCGCTTCAAAGGTTGTGTTTCCATCAGCTCATCATCCATACCTGTTCATGCCTAGCTATCCTATTCCTACCTGGAAATAAGAGAGTCATACACAACACAAATACAAGCACCGGTTGTTTTTGTCAGCTCTCATTCATTCCAAGTCACTTCTCCACAGTTGCTCTTGTAGGCTCTAGTAATTGACCCCCAACAGGCCCATCTCGCTCCCAGAGTACACCTCTTTTAGCTTGGGACTGATGCTGTTGATTGAGACTTCATCTCTAACTTGACCTAATGCCACCATTTCTCAATTTAAATTATTAATTCTCACTCAAATCCTATGGAGTCAATCCACCAACTATTAGAGAGAAACAGACTCTTACGTCAGATGCTCAAATCGTAGACCATAAGATCAAATATAACAACTTTTGAACTGAGAAGAATAAAGTAATCAGCTATAGTGATTCATGTATCAGTAAGATGTAAAATGTGATTTGGAAATTAACAGGTAATAAATTAATAACTTCAACTTTTCTGCTTTAGGTGGTCAAGTACGGCAGCTTTTTCCTATAATGACTGAAAGGCAAGGCGGCTGAGCATTTGTGCCTTTTTCTTGGAAATAACAAATTAGAGAAACGCGGACTTCTTTTTTTGATTCTTTGACTCATTCAAACGATTGAAAGAGTCAATTTGCTTCTTGTTTGGTTTTCTCTCTCTTCCCTTTTTCACTCCTTTCACTTCCAGCCAATGATACCACTACACTTCATTATAAGGACTTGCGTTGCTCAACGACTCCGACTCCTTCCCCTGCATGATAGCAACTAGCCATAAATACAAGAGTCAAATCTTACTTGCTTGGCTTGAATTCAAAACAAAACTTGACCTTTTCCACACCGCATTTGATTGGTGCGTTGGCTCAATTTATCTATGAGTTTATGCAATTAATCTAAGATCAGAAATTGATTAGAGCAATGGAGTTGAAAGACGAGATCTTGAAGTGAGCTATAAAAATAGAATAATCAGGTGTTAGAGCTCAGTGCGTATCTACTCATGCAGTTTCAAAGATTAGATTTCTTATTAAACATGAAAAAGTTTGGGGCAAGTGTAGAAGGGCACACCGCACATGTGCTCATCAGATTGGCGAGACAACTTATCGCCGTACTTTTTACTTAGCACTCTTATGACATTAGCATGTGCTTGCTCTAAAAGCAAGATGAGGCAACCATAGTGATTTTTTAGGAGATTGGCTGGTGAATACAGTGAGCAAATATAAACGGGAAATGACGGGTGATGGGGGAACAACAAGACAAGCAAATTGAAGCAGCAACTGAGTTGGTGGGTGCTGCGTCAAAAGACAAAACTGTATCTAATGTTACGTTTAGATCTGCAAAATGGTATAGTGTGCAGAGCAGATTTTAAATATAGTTATATGTTTAAATTTACGATAAATAATCATAGGTTGAAAAAAAAAGTAATGTCATCACAGAAATTAATAAGTAGAAAAAAAGTTACCGTAAAAAACTGCTTTTGTAATAAAAATTTTATTTTCTATTAATAATATTCACTACAAATATTATTTTTTATTATACTCTTAATTAATATAACTAATAAAAGTATAAAATCAAACATTGTTGATGCGAGTAGATCAACACTCTTATCTTTTAATTAGAAGTCTCGAGTTCAAATCCTACAAATAGAGAGACTTATTTGGCCAATACTTTAAATTAGTTATGTGAGATTTTATTTTTTTCTTAATAAAATTTAAACTTACAAATATATATGAAAAATAAAGTGATTCAATATTAATTAATCAAAAATATTATTTCAACAAACTAAAAAGATAGGTAATAAGTAAATACATATTATCTTAACATTATAAAGTCATGCCAAATTACTCTTTAAGTTTGTTTTTCTGTGCTTATACTCCTCGTTGCTCAAGGCTCTCCATTTTATAAGGCTCAGGACGTTGATAACATACGTCGGATCATCATCACAGAACACATTGCAGTGAACCCCAAGAACAAGAAGAAAGAAAAACAAGCTAATTAAAGATAATATTGAGCATACACATCTGCCTTGTGTGATATATAATCATTTATCAATAGAGAGAGCTGAAAGATCTACCAACAGACATGGATCAGAATTCATGCAATAATCTGCTTTTACTTTTTATAGCTACGGAGAAGCTACCAGCCTCCTAGATTCTCTACAAGATATTTACTTACAGAACTGCTTGCTGGAAAACAAAACTAAGCAAACCCTGAAAAAAAGGTAAACAGACACATGTTATTTATAGTCGCAAGTCGCAACCCTTAAGTTCCGACAACCGTTTTTCACTTACCGGCAACCTTCACTGACCCAACACTCCCCATAAAGTCTCCCCAATGAAACTCACTAACCTCCTCACCGACCCTTTTTCCTCATCGCCCCCACCACAGTCGCTGCAACTTTTCCTCTCCTTCGGGGAATCAGATTGATCACCGCCCAACTTATATTTCGTGTCAGAGCCCTTCGACAACCCTTGATCAGGACCCACGTTCGTAACCTTCCTCTTCCTCTCCTTTCTGTTGTTCTTGTTGTTACCCATATGCTTTCTCTGTGCCAACAAGCTATCCTCAAAAGCATCAATGATCTCGTGTATGAGGTGGCGGTTGGGAGACGAGTCCCATCGAACCCAGTAGCTCATATAGCACCTGAAACAGTCGCAGTAGAACAACGGAGGATGGTCGCTGCCAATCTTCCTACGAGCTACGGTCTTTGGGGTGCTAGGAGTAGTGGACTTGCGGAGAGGCGATGATGATGATGATGATGATAAATTTCTGGTCATGTTATTATGAACAGTGTTGGAGGCTGAGGAAGAGATGAGATAGGCCAACACCTCTCTGTCCTCCGGAGACAAGGTGGAGGCAAGAGTGAGGATGGCGGCGGGGAGGAAGGAGAGATGGTCGGAGATGGTGGGTGGGGAAGGGTGTATGGCCCCTCTACGGCATAGCTTCTTCATGGTGCTGTTGATCTTGCTAACAGTCTGTAATGAAAGATTCTTCAACGGCGAGACTATTAGATGAGAGGGAGAAAGAGAAAGAGAGAGAGAGAGAGAGAGGTGGGGGTGGATCTAATGACGATGAATGAAAGATGCTAAATTATGGCATGGTATAGTCTGGTATATAGGGTGAGTGACGGGAATGGGAAGCTAATTTATATATATTTTAAATATCTAATTATATTATAAATCAGACCGGAACTGGTTCAGTTCGGACTCAGACTGAGTGTAGTCCACAGGTGTAGCAGTAGTGTGACATCTTTTTGGTCTTGTAATTATAAAGTCATTCGTGACTCTTTACTTTCTACTGAAATGTTATCATATTGATGTGAGGATCTGATATTTTCTATTTTCTAAAATTAAGTTAAATTAAATTAGACCAAGTAGTATTTTGTTTTTTCATGACTCAACCTCTTGGTGGAATGTTTTAGCATTTAAGATCTCCAACGCGTCTGCAGTCAAACAACTTTGTCATATAATACCGTAAAGGAAGGAGCCAAATTTGATTGATTGGACAAAATTTTGAAATTAACATAAACTAAAGTAAAAATAAAACCAATAACAATTCTCTTTTTCTTTTTTTTTTTTTTGGGGTTAAGAAGCGGACAGATCTCATATGGAATAGGATTCTCCCTCTCTCTCTCTCGCATGGGATCAGTTCTTCTTAATCATTTATGATGCTTCTATCATGTTTCATTTAAGTCCATTTATATAGAGTAAATAGAAAAAAAAGATTTAATACACTCCATTGTACAGATTCAAATTTTTTCTTTAATTACAATATAAATATGACGATATAGACAAAATATAATGAGGAAGTTTTGTATGTATTAAGTTAAGGGTTGATTAAATATAATGAAGAAGTTTTGTATGTATTAAGTTAAGGGCTGATTATATTTTTCTTTTGTGATTTTCATTTTTTAATAGAAACAAAACTACATTTAATTGTTGAAGTTTATATTTTTTATTACCGATAATAATTACACATTAAATATAATTAAATTTTTATTTTAACTTCTTATATAATATTTTTTAATAAATTACCAATAAAATCATTTCATTTAATAATAATAATTTAAAATTTAAATTTTTTTAAATTTTTAAATCAATTTTTATTTGAAATTTATATTTTTTTAGATTTTTAAATTTAATTTATTAATAATAATTTAGTTTTAATTTATTTAGTTTAATATAAATTTTTTAAATAAAATTAAATTATTCATAATTTTTAATAATTAATTTTAATTAAAAATTTTTAATTCTTACTAAAAATTAATATATTAAATAATTAAGTAATATAGATTTAGTTAACAGTAAATCAGATTATAAAAAAAACATAATTTTTTAAAACAGAAAGAAACTACAACTAAAAACAAGATCCAAAAACTGAAACATGCAATTAAAACTTTTACTGAATTTGAAAACAAAAATAAAAAATAAAAATAAAAATAAAAATAAAAACATACAACCATAAATTCACCATATAATAAATAGATTTGGGCACTACGAGTAAGAGAAAAGATGAAGGCAGGATCACACATACATCACGAGGAATCCGGTACACTTCTACGTGTAACACACTGACAAGAGAGGTCTCATTGTCTCTTGATTAGTTCTCCAAATTCTGATGCCAAGAAAAACTGGGATGACAAACAGAAGTGTATGATTATGATGACAAACAGATGAAAGTAAAGATTTATATATATATATATATGTATCACGAATTCAATAGCTTCATGGCAATGCTATTCCACAATCTTTGTATTCCCACTGCCCGGCATTCCCAAGAAAATACACTCGGGAGCTCAGATACTGAAAACAGAATAATCTTTATGCAAGTCCAACTATTTAGAAGCCTCTAAGAAGTGGTTCGCAAACGAGCCTTGATCCATGATTCAAGGTATTGCAGCTCTTCATTGTTAATTGAATGGCCAAGACCCGGATAAGCCTGAAGAGTTGTGGATACACTCAAAAATTTAAGCTTTTTGCTCACAAAATGACAACTAAAGGAGCATTTAGGATAAAGTTGGATAGTACCTTAAACTCCGAACTTAGACCAGCTTGTTTAAGGAAAGGGGGCCCTGCTTGTCCCGCTTCAAACAACACTGTTCTATCAGCCATTCCATGCAACCACAAAATAGGGGTCTGCTCCAAACCTCAGATCTCAAACCATTAAACCATGAAAAACACCTCATGACATCAAAGTAGTAGTTGCTCCTGAGTAGAGAAGCTGATACAAGAGGCCTATCCAACTTAATAAGAAAGATACCTTCTTTGCCTCTTGAGTAATCTGGCCCACAATGGAAGAATTAAAAGGAACCCACCCACTGAAGACCGCACCTCCTCCCAGAGTTTTCGGGTACAGCAGAACACTAGCCAAGGTCAAGGCACCTGCCACAACCAGTAAGAACTAAAAAGCAGAAAATGAAATTCATATTCTATGTTTTGTCACAGTTGCACAGAGAGAGAGAGAGACAGAAACCTCCTTGACTAAATCCACACACAAATACGTTGTCAGCATCTGTCCCAGCGCCTATTTCCTTGTCTATCATTGCATGAACTTTCTGGACTGCTTTAAGCAAACTGCTTTCATCCTTTGGAGATTCCTAATACTCATTTAACATACAAAATAAGTAGTATGGACAATCGATCTCAAAAGAACTTACATTCTTGTTTAGGTAATTAAAACAAAGATAGGCATCTTCCAGCCATTAGAGAATGACCGAATGGCGTTGTAAGCTGAAAAAACTGAAGTCAGCAATTCTTTCATGCTACAAAATCAAGGGATAAGGTGCTGTGACAGGGAAACACGGGTATGTTGTGTTAATACTACCTCATTCATTGAATATCGCTCTCAACTAAAGGCAAAAACATAAAGAAAGCAGCAACATGGAAGAAACAATAATGAGAGT
The DNA here is from genome assembly GCA_026874005.2 of Erythroxylum coriaceum. Taxonomy (NCBI): domain Eukaryota; kingdom Viridiplantae; phylum Streptophyta; class Magnoliopsida; order Malpighiales; family Erythroxylaceae; genus Erythroxylum; species Erythroxylum coriaceum. The sequence continues at coordinate 441,461 of JANQAP020000253.1, forward strand.
GAACTCATAAATTAGAACTCTACAAATAAAAAAATCATCAAGGGCAACATTATAGATAAGAGAGGAAGCCTTGTACATCACGCATTGTACTAGTACAGAACATAATATCATACTGCTTATGCAGGCAAGGAAACATCTTTAAAATTATTAGTGGATGGGTCAATGTGTGAGAGCATACAAATAAGAAGGGAACACAAAATTGATACCAAACAAGGACGATGAAAGACTGTATGCCATCACTTGACAAAAGATAAAGAAAAATGTAAAACTATCTGTTGTGTATGAGAATTTTGGAATTTTGCGATGGAGACGAGTGTTTCTTGGAAGCCTTTTGAGTAGACATGCTCTAAAGATATAGGCATAACCCATAACCTAGGATGTGTTTCTTCTAGAAAATGAAGGTGAAAGTACGGTTTGAATACAAAGGCATGTTGGTTGGCAGAGGTGTTTTCAAAGGCAGACATGGTCTAGGATACGACCAAGTCACATGGATGGAGAAAGCAAAAAGATTCATGACTTGTGGCACCACAACTTTGTGCACAACTGTGCAACATTTCATATATCAATGTTTGGAGAAGTAGGAGGATCCACGGTTTCGGGACATAGCATAGGTGTGTCAAAAACCCATGTCATATTGTGGAAAGAGACTAAGATTTTCGATAAGGGCCACGACCACCTTTTTGAAAGTCTAGAATGGTGGTTTTGGTGGATTTTAAACTTTGGAAATATTCTAAGACCCTCTAGAGTTATGATTAAATTAGGTTGAGTTTGGTAAAGAGACTATCTGAGTAAAATTATTACAATTAGAGTTTCATATATATACATGTGTGTGTGTCTGTGTCATAAACCTAGTTTGCTCTAACCATCATTACAATTATTCAATAAAGAATCAACTACTCTTAGCTCCCAAAGTTGTAGGCACCCCTAATTAGTCAAATTTCATTAAAACTTCTTATGATCTTTCTTTCATTATTCTTTATTCTTTATTCTTGCTATCTATTTTCTTAGCAATTAATATCGGAGTATCATTGAAGCAACAATGATTTAACTTACAAAGTTTAAAGTGGGAAAGTTCAATGAAACCAGGAATTTCGGATTTCAACAATGGAGAGTGAAGGAATTTGTTGGCATCAAAGCATATTGAACGGGTTGCAAAAAAGTAAGCCAAAAGTTATGGATGAACTTGAATGACAGGAGTTACAAGTTCGAGTAGCTGGAACCATAGGACTTTATTTGGCAGATAAGGTTATGTATGCATCCCTTGTGGAGATATGAAAGAAACTAAAGAGTCAATGCATCTCAATGTCTCTCACAAATAATGTGTTCAACCAAATATTCAATGACCTGTTGATGCTCGAGACAACTATTGTGGATGAGGAAAAAGCAATGATTCCACTTTGTTCCTTGTTTGTTTCATGTGAAAATTTATTGAGTATGCTCATATAGGAGCTGGTGCAGTTTTTCAAAGGGAAAAGGTCGGCAGAGTGCAAGTAGACATACAAGAGGAAGCGAACAATAGCAGAAAAAGTAAAAAAGTTCAAGCCTCAACGAGTAGCTAAAGGGTACTCCAACAAAAGGAAATTGATTATGGTGAAATCTTTTCTTTTGGTGGTCCGTCATATTTCCATCAGGATTTTGATGACGTTTAAAACAGATGGTTATGAAAATTTTTCTTTGTGATGACTTGAAAGAACAAATTTACATGGAACCTGATGGATTTAGTCAACTTGAAAATGTGCAACTGGTATGTACATTGAAGAACTTTATATATTGAGATAGCCTCCACAGTAACGATATAAAAGCTTTGGCTCTCATATGATCTGAATTGGCTACAAGATATGAAAGTATGATTGCTCTCCCTAGTAATAGTATAGAAGGTTAGGCTCTAATATCATTTGAATTGGCTACAAGATATGAAAGTATGATTGTTGTGTATACATTAAGAGTCTTAATAATAGATAATTTAGTTTCATGCTACTATATGTGGATGATATGCTAAATGTTGCAAATGTGTAATCATAGTATGAATGAACTAAATACCTTGTTGGGAAAGGAATTTGAGATAAAGAATTTTGATGTTGTCAAAAAACTATTAAGAATGGAGATTCAAAGGGATAGAAGCTCCAAAAAATTGTGGTTATCTCAATCCATCTTCATTGAGAAGATGATGGACAAATTTAGAATGAACAAGGCTAAACTTGTGAGTACTCCGTTGGCAAATCACTTCAAACTTTTTTTAGACCAATGTTCGAAAATAGATGCATAGGTTGATGACATGTCTAAGGTATAATATGCTAGCGGTACTAGATGTTTAATGCATGCAATGTTTGTATGAGGCAAAATTTGGCTCACGCCATTGCTGAGGTTGGTAGGTGCACACCGAAACTTGGAAGACAACACTCAAAAGTAGTCAATTGGATGTTGAGGTCCTTGAGGGTTACGTTAAACCATGGGATTAGGAATGGCAACTAGAGCGTAGCTCTACCCGAAGTCAACAAATAAGGCTTGGATTGATCGGACTTCGAGCTGGACTCAAGCTTCAGAGGCCTAAAAGGATTGAACTCCCTTTATCTAAATGATGTCATTTTAGTTTAATTGTCCAAAACAATGTCATTTTGGCTTGTAGGATTAAGAAACTAAAAACTAAAACGATGCCATTTTGGAGTAGTCCAAGCCTAGCCATGCATCCCAAGCTTGATTGAGCTTCAGACTGGACCCAGCCTATAGGCAATGAGCATCGGGTCAGGCCAGGTTGATACGATCCAATCAATTCAACAAACAAGCAAATGGGAAGAGAAGCGAGAAGAAGTAAATGAATGGAAGAGTGTAA
>JANQAP020000253.1:484379-502415 GCA_026874005.2 Erythroxylum coriaceum
GATAGCGGGGTGAGTCGTGGACACGTATTGCACCCCGCCAAATGCTACGGCGGGGTGTTTGCCACGTACCCAATCCCACCATCAGTCTTGGCAGGTTCTCCTATATCAAATCATCCTCATTTTTTTTGTCACATATCAAAGATTGAGATTAATTGTTGTAATAAACCAAAAATTTGGCCCCAAATGTTATTATTATGATCATTGCAGCGTTTCAAATATAAAATATATAGAATCGTGTCAACTTCCAAAAAATTCATAATCATGTCTAGAAGTGCCAGTGAGTCATAACTGACAAAAAAATGAGCGTACCTGTGAATATATCTTTAGCATTTAAAAAATCATAAGGAATTCCAAGTTAAAACGAGTTGGCGAGAATCGTAAAAAAGTGTCTTGGTATCAATAAGAGCATAGATGATCCTGTCTATCCTCTCCGATAAAAAGAATAAAATGCCGTACAGCAAATGTCAAAAAACAATACACTAAAATGAGAATCTCATTTCTAGCAATCACATGTGCATAGAAGCCTCAAGTTACCAAACTACAATGGAAACTGTATCTCTAGGTTCCTATAAAAGAAATTGCTTCCTTTAAAATTTCAATGGCTTCCCTTCTTTGTTTTCAGACTGTTTTGAGTTGCCTTTGCCCCACCTCTCATTACCTCGTGACAGAATAGAATATCAGATGTAGAAAGGAAAGGAGGAGGAGGCGGAGGCGGAGGCGGAGGCGGAGGCGGATGAAGACATGCAATCCACTCAAGTAAACGCTTATACTTCTTGATTAACACCACAAAAAGTGCAATCAGTAGCACTTCAAACGGGATGACAATACCATATACAGATATCCTTTTTCCTTTCAATTGCTAGATCACAATTTGGTCTGCCGAACGTAACTACAATTTAGCGGGCGCTTATGCAAGTTAGCTTAAGAAGGTCCCATGACTCTCTCCTGAATTATTTCCCCCAGCTTCATGTATATAGCATGCTGTTCTTCAATTGTTAGATTTGTCAGTATCTGCAAAACCAACCAAGCACTTATACATAATCACCACATAATCTAAGAAGGAAGCGTGCAATATAATATTAGCAACTGCACAGTTTACCTGTTCCAAGATCATTTCAACTGAGATGCTCTGAGGAACGACAAATGATTGATGATAAATGTACGCAAACACAGCCATTACCATCTACATTAACCAATTATATCCGTCAGATTCATGCATGGATAAAATATGATCACTAAGAAAAGCTGCATTATTTACAGTCAAAAGACCTCAGTTTGAGGGAAACACCAAACTAAAGTCAGTGGCATGCAGAATGTAGTGTCTTTTAAAGTTTCCCATCAATTACAATAAGAAGATGAATTTGATGTCAAGCATTAATACAATACAAGTAAAGAGAAACACTGTGGTCACCAAGAAAATGAAAAAGAAGAGAGAAGCAACATTATATCAAAGCATGGTCTCCTTGGCATATGTTCTGAAAGCTTCAGTTAATAACCACAAAAATGATCGCACGACTTTTTTTGTTTAATGATCACATGGGTCCTTACGCAAATTCAAACAAGGTGGCATAATATAAAATTTCATGCAGTAGAATCTGCAGACTTTGACAATAAATGCCTATACAATTTACAGCAAACTGCACCAGCTATATCATCAACCAGACTATAGTATTCAACGGGATCATTATTTCCAACTTCACATCTTGAACAACAAAAGGTATACGCTACAAGAGCAGACTCTTCTGCTTTTTTTATAAAACCATTTATGAGTTATTTGGTGAAGCAGGCAGGTTAGCTTAACACAGTTAGGCCATGTAAATACACTTACTGTTCAAAAAAGGAAAGCAGGCAAAAAGACAACACAAGTAGATACACAAACGAGGCTTTGACACAGAAAACAAAGGAAAATGTTGGACTGCAATCTTCAACAAGTTTGTATGACAAAGACTAAAGTAGAAAGCTCTAAAATCAGCAGGCAGTCACAAGTAAACCCTTTAACATGTCACCTGGCAATCCATTCTATCTGTAATTCCACCATGACCAGGAATGCTATCACCAAAGTCCTGTCAAGCATGGAAGGAAATTAGCAGGCAGTGTCATCATTCATGGATTGCAGAGTATGCCATGCCTTTGAACAATTTTACCAGTGTTACTTAAGGGGAGATAAGACTATCAAGTATGTACCTTAATTTTAAAAGCTCTTTTGAAACCACTAGCAAAAAATCCTCCAAAAGGAGCTATGATGGATGCAAATAATCCAAGCCACACGGCATGCCATTGAACTGGTAGAATCGATATTTCCTTCCAAGGAAACTGTTAAGAAGAATAATCGAGAGTGGATAAATACCAACAAAAAGCCCTCAAAACAGAGAAAATAGATTCAGAATCAGAGAATTGAGAACAATTTTAGCTCACAACAAACTCACCCACTGAGGCAGCCAACTTGGTAGTGTCCAGTACTCTGGCTTAAACAAGGGCCCAGGATCACATTGAAGCCAACCAGTGGATAAGTCCTGCGTGAGAAGAAGTTCCTTTAACAACTTGCATAATCTACTTTGATCACGTGAAGAAAACTATTAGATAGAATGAATACCTTTCTTGGACATGTCAGCCACTGGAAACGTCCCATGGCATTTGCAAGCTACATAAACAAGCAGAAAAGATTAGTTAAAGTCTAGATTCTTTTTTAATCCATTCAAAGCTCTCCACACTCAAATGCAAATGGAAGATGGGGTAATCATAACTTCCCAGAGCATGACAACTGAGAAGTACTATACACAAAGGAACACTAAATATGGAATCCGCACAAGCACTAGCCTAAAGCAAGCAGTGAATAGTACCATCTAATTAAAGCTCGACCATTTAATCAAATGAATCACATAACAGCAGTTTGTTTAAAGCAAAAACTGGTCAACTTAGAGATAGAAAATCTTCAGATGCCCTTTAACTAAAAATGGCATACCAAAAAGATCCAAAGAGAATGTAAAGGTCATCAAGATTTCACAGTTATCACTTACATTACCATTTGTGCTTTCCTAACAGCTATTTAGGAAAAACTACAAGATAGATACAACACCAATAGACTAGTAAAACACTTGTGGTTCCACTAAAGTGGTAACATATGAACAGAACTAGTTCTCAAATTGATAGTATATATGTTAGAACTAGTTCTCAAATTGATAGTATAGCAGGAAAATATGTTATTGCAACTATGACTGGAAAAGGAACAAAATCTTTGCTTACCACAAAAGCAGAGATTATAGTAGTGACAGATGCTCCAATAAATCCCTCCCAAGTTTTCTTCGGAGATAACTTGATTAAAGGGGTTCTTCCAAAGAAGAAACCAAAAATATAAGCAAATATGTCATTGATGACGATAAGTGATGCTGGGAGAAGAAACCTATAATTATGCTCAAAATCATTAGTTGCAAAGCATTGATACTTCATCATACAATTAGCAAGTAAGAAGGTTAGAACCTGGTTGTATGAAATGGAGCAATAACTAGAAGCACAAGATAAAGAATGCAGAAGAAATAGAGACAATGCTGAACTCAATGCACAAGTGGTAAGAATTCTCAAGCAGTCATTAGTGATAAATATATCTGCGACAAAGTTGCTAATCATGACAAGTTATAATAAAGAGAAAGAACAAATAAACAAGAAGGATTCCAAGCAATTGCCAAAAGAGACCATGGTTAATGAACAGGATTCCTAAGTCACAAAGAGTGATATTGAAAATCTAGCTATTGTTTACTTGTCATGAGCATCAAAATAAAAGAGATGGCAAGAGCAAAACAATTTAAGCATTCGTCAGTATAGCAGAGAATAGAATTAATCTCTTGCAGAGGCCATATAGTGGAAAATAAAAGCATTTGGCATATCACAGTAAAAGCACAGATTAAAAAGTTAAATAGAGGTGCATGTTCCATGAGTCCAAACAAATTCTTATCACCTTTGTAAAGACAAGGAATTTCACTAAATCTTGGAAACGAAAAGAATGAATGAATGAGATCAAAGAGTTTCAAGTTACCAGAAAATTCCTTCAAAAATATTGGCCACAGTGAAAGAGGACTGGGTGAACACCACAATCAGAATCATGTGTGTCCATGCATACTGGCCAAATTGATACTTGTACATCTTCTTCTTTAATGTAAGGATGAACCACATAAAACCTAAGCAAAGCTCAAAATTAATAATACAAAAAGACAAGAGGAGAAGAATAGCAAATATTATAATTCCATAATGTAAATCCAAATGCAATTAACATTTCAGATTTGTATCATTTTAACTGAAAGCCAAATGAAGCATTATAGACAATTATTCAACAGTTGATAATCATGGGGTAACATAATAATGTATAAAGCATACCTGCAATGTACAAGGAGTAACAGATAACCATATGATACTTGATTAGGCTGCTCACAAGCCAGTAGAGGACCTTGTCCGGAGTTACAGTGTTGACAAGACGTTGACTGAGAAGTCGTCCATACACGAATAGCATTGCAGTGAAGAAAAAGTGCCTGAGAAAAGAACGAAAAAATGGATCATTTCTGAAAAGGGACAAGTAACTTTCATACAGCAGATTAGTGAAAGACTAAAAATTCAGTTTCTGATAGAAAAGAATTAGGAAAGACAACAAAACAGTTGAGATTATTTTCAGCATAAAAGACTACAATTCAGTTCTGCTAAAAGATGAACTAGGAGAAGATAACCCATAAAAGACTACAATTCAGTTCTGCTAAAAGATGAACTAGGAGAAGATAACCCAAAACTTAACACCGCAAGCAAATGTTTTGCACTTACCAATTCAATAGTCTAAATCCAGGGAGATGCCTATCCTCATGTGCTCTCCTAAGCAGATTGAATAACTCTTTTGCCATGAATATCTGAATGACAACTACCATGGCTGTGATGTACAGATGACCCATGTAGACAATCAATGCAAAACCGCCAATCATCCAAAGGGTTGAATATGTACGGATCCACATTGACTTGTATTTGTTTTGATCATTAACCAGTAAATGACCTCCATTTTCTTTAGTGGTGTCGGGAAAAGCCTAACAACCAAAAGGATATTGAGAACAAATTGAAATTCTTTCCCTGAAGAAAATACTACAATAAAACAAAGTTAAACATGAAAATTATTTACTGACAGATGGTCCTATCAACTTGACAATCTCAACCATGGAGTTATAAGCATGACCACATCACACATATATAAAAATATGAACAGAAATCAGTACCAGACTAAAATTCATTCTGTTTGAGTAATAGGAGTGCATTTACTTAAGGAACAGCCCTTATGATTTTCAACTTCATTTTCTTTCCTTCAATCTATTTCGTTAATTTCTTGAAGATGATATTCCAATGTACAGCAGAAAAAGTGGAATCATTAGAAAATACCATTTATCAGGAAAACCAATTATCAGTTAAAAGAAAAAATCTGTTTTGTTTTCTTGAAATAATTGCCACAAGTAAATGTACCATTGTATATTTAACAAGGTCAATAGAATTCTATGGAAAATGTATGCTTGCATAGAACCATTTAGAGAAAAAGTTTCCACAATGAAAGTAGAAGTAAATAGCAAAGAAATAAGTGGCTCAAATGAAATAACTGACCTCTGTGGAGCGTCTGCGATGCCTGACTCGTGCAGATGGTGTTGATGGGGCACTTATATTGTTGTCTCTTTGCATGGCTATTTCACTTGCTTTTGCTTGAATAAGAAACTAGATATCGTTGCATCTATTTTAAAGAGTAGTAAATTGCTGCCTGGTCCATCAAATGCAATAAGCTTAAAGAAGGCACTTGTAGGAATCAGTAAATGCGTGGATGATGAGGAAACATGAAGAACCATTAGCACCATATTGTAACCAGCAGTATTTTATCAAAAGAAACAGAAAGAAAATGGTTGTATGAAAATTTGACAAGGAATCAAACATTAAGATAGCAGCAGCTTGTAGCAATTTTCAGTGGAAATGCCAATCACCAATGTTAACAAAGATGAAGAAATGAACATTGAGAATTTGAGATCAAAGTTATGCAAACAGAATAAGGGGGAATAAAATCACTCGAGTCAACCAACCCTCAATAGTTTTTCTTTGGCTCCCATCACATTTTCCCGAGCTCTAGTTATAAAGAGCAAATCAAATAATTCAAATTAACAAAAATTGTAAGTAATGGCAAACCCATTTTAACGCATTCAACAACCTTGGCCAAAATAGAAGAAACACAAGGAAACACACTTTCCATCCTTCTTGAATATGCCTGTTGAACTCCTGGAAGGATAACGGATTTTAAACAATTAAACGATAGCCCACAGCCTTTGGCTATCGTCTTACCTCTGAGTTTCTAGCCAATGATAACCACCGATTTGCAACTGGAAAGTGGAAGGTGAAGTGAACAAGTAGACAGCAATCAATTGCACAAAATTCACCAGAGAAGTCGAAATTCAGTACCATTTTCACTTCAGCTACCCAGTTCCTTTAAATAAGAAAATTACGGACAAGACCGGCATAAATTTAACTAATTGCATCGAAACGAAAAAGAAAAAGAAAAAGAAAAACTTGAACACCGTCTCCCAAAACCATCTCCCACTTAGCAGGAACTCGCAAAAAGAAAAGCAAAATAACAATGTCTCTTTAATACATATTTACATGTACATATATATAAACACGTATATGCACACACATGACGACGGAGAGAAGAGGAACAGATAAGTAGCTACAAGAAAAACCAACACAAAATTCAAATTGAGCAGATAGAAAACTGAATTAGAACAGTAAAAAAGATCCAAAATCACATCAATTGAAACAAAAGATATCGAGAGCCAAGAAACAAGATTGAAACCTGAATTCTTTCTTGTTGGTGGATGAGGAGATTTGAAATTATATAAAACAGAGAGGAAAAGAAAGGAGAGAGAATAACAGACTATGACAAGCTGAAGGCAAAAGCAAAAGCCAACAGCCAAGCAAAGCAAAGCATCAAACTCTGGAGTCTGGAGCCAAACCAGAAGACACAGATATGTCGAACCGAACCGAACCGAACCGAACCGAATAAAGTTTTAGTACAAATTTCGATTGAGAGAGAGAGTCGGAGAGAAGCGGCAAGGAAAACGACGTCGCGGGACCGGAAAGAAAAGTCACATAAAAATATATTACTTTTTTGTTTTTGAAAAATTAAAAATTGAATGATAGAAATAGCAGTGAAGAAAAACGACGACGCAATGAGATACAATTAGTTACAAGCAATAAACTTTGACGCCAGCGTCGCAAGAGTAAACTAAACAAAAGACTCTGGACCAAAATGGAGTATGAAACGACATTGCAGTTAATCGATCCGTCGACGTTTTGTTAAAAGGGTCCTATATGCTTCAATTCTTTCCCGATTAGGGTTGGGAGATCAGCGACATTCCAGAGTCTCTTGTCATCTCGGCTCGTAGCCATCTAAGCCAAAATAAATCATTACTTTCCCTTCTCTTTGTCTGTATTAGATAGTGCCTAGCTAGCTTACCAGTTTACGTCCATCACTGGTCCCGTACAGTTCCCAAACAGCAAAGCTTATACGCTCACCAAAATTCACCACCTTAGGGGTTCTCCTTCTTGATTATGGAAGCGTTAGGCTTGCTCTCAGGGTGTTCCTCAAACTCCATATTACAAACCAGCCTAATCTTACCAATGTCATTCTCTTCTTTTCTTCAACGAAATTATGGTAACCCCTTAAAAATCAAAGCTTTGGTTGCTCTACCAAGAACGGCCTGGAAAGGGTCTCTTAACCGCTTGCAGTATTGTAATGCTATTGGGAAATTGAATGATTGTACTGCTTTGGAGGTTACCACAGACTGGGAGAAACCCCAATTGAGGAGGAAGAGGCTGGCTGTCTTTGTCTCTGGTGGAGGTTCTAACTTTATGTCTATTCATGAAGCTTGTCTTCAGGGATCAGTTCATGGAGATATTGTTGTTTTGGTCACAAATAAAGCTGGTGTAGTATACCTTTTTTTTTTTTTTTGGTTAGCACAGGCTTTTCTCTAATTCATTGATGAATGTTCTGGCTCATCCTGTTTACTTTAATTAATCAATAAAAGTTTAGGCTTTGCATTTTTTTTCTTTCAAAGCGTTTTAAATTCTGTTTACTGGGATTTCGTGAACATCTATATCCTAATAGGACGAAGCTTTTGGGTGAGAGTTATGGTGTTTCATGCAAGTTTCTTGATAATTTTTGAGAAACAATGCATAACATTTGTTTTTATGACCTACTTAGACCTTTCAGGTATTCGTGTTCCTCTCGTCTATTGCAGGTTGTGGAGGTGCAGAATATGCAAAAAAGATGGGGATCCCAGTCATTTTGTTCCCTAGAACAAAGCACGAGCCTGATGGCCAATCAACAAGTGACCTTGTCTCCACTTTTGGGTAGGCTCACATACAGTCTTCTAATTGCTATATTGTCTTTTCTTCACTTTTCTTGTTTTAATTTGTCAATAGGATGAGAGTAAGATGGTGCAGCTCAGATGCTGTCACTGCTTCAGACTATCAATCATCTAATGAATTAAAGGCCCTTCTTATAGTTCCAATTATCCGATGTTTGCCATCTTCTGTTTTTGCCTAAGAGGGAATGAAGCTGTTGTTTCCTCGATATGCAAAGTCAAGTGGATTGTTACAGATTCTAATTAGGGAGTCTAAATGTTCTAATTTGAGCTGGCGTTGTTTTTACTTCTGATTCCTGTTCTTAAGCCTGTCATTAGCATTGCTATCTGCATGAGCTATCTTGAATAGATAAAAAAAACGACCTGAGCCTGACTTTTGACTTTTATTGTCACAAGATCATTAGACATTTTGACAGTACCCAATGTGTCTTATTGTTCTGCTTATATTTTTCACTTGTTTATGTTACATGTTTTGCTATCTAAGATCCTATCTATTCAACCTCCATCTTCATGAAGCATTAAAATTCATGATATTGCAATTATGTTTTTCCCTCTCAGTAGACAGCTTCATGGATTTAATGTTTGATATGCTGACCAATTGTTATTTCAAATTGTAACTCTAAATTAATTGATTCAAAGTGTAGATTACAAGACTTTGCCACATACTCGATTTGAACACATTTTAGTTTGTTTCTTATTGTCTTTCAATTTATAGAAACAGAAAGAAAGCAACAAATCCTAATATCTTTGATTGCAAAATGATAACATGTGCAACCTGCAGTTACGTTTACCACATCCTCTCTCTGATATGACTGAAACGATGAAAGGTGAAAACAACAAATTACTAGTTCTTGCTATCCTAGAAAGGCAGCATATATAGAGTATGGTAAATGTTGTCTGCCTCTTTTTCTTCTTTTAATGGGAATACAACACTTGTATTTTCTTCCTTTTTTGTTTATTAGTATCAAAGCAATGAGGAAAAATATGTGGAGATTATTCACACACTTCGACAAGATTACGATTATTCTCCGTTTTCTTAATCAGGAGGTTTGGTGTTGACTTCATTCTTTTAGCTGGCTATTTAAAACTTATACCAGTTGAGTTGATTCGTGCTTATCCACGATCTATAGTCAATATCCATCCATCACTCCTTCCAGCTTTTGGAGGCAAAGGCTACTATGGAATGAAAGTGCATAAAGCTGTTATCACTTCTGGAGCAAGGTATGTAGAAAGCATCATATGCTGATACACATTACTCTATTGTGAGTCTTTGAAGTTGTTGAATCAGAAGTGCTAATGTCGGACAAATAGAAGAATTATCAACTAGTAGCTAAAACTCGGGAAAATTAGGAAATATAGTTTTTGAATGTTATTAGGTTGCTAAAAATTCAGATTTCAAGTCTGGATTTAAGCTTGGGACAGAATTTTAGATTTGGGTATAGCTAAAGTTTTAAGGATTTGATTGATGGAAACTTAAGCTAGAGTTTTTAAGGTTTGATTTTAGTGAAATTTTAGGTTTGATATAACTAGAATTTAGGGTTGAGTACACATATATATGTAGAAAAAATGTAAATCCCTTATTCTAGTAATAAATGGGTTCCTAATTAAAATATCCAAAATAAAATTAAATCCTATTCTAATAAGAATTCTACATTTTTAAATAAATTTAAGTCGTAAACAATTAGGATAACATATCTAATTTACTACTATTTCCTATCTAATAAGAAAACCTATCATAAACTAAATTTCAGCCTTATGTTATCTTTGCTGTCAATTCAACCCCCACTCTTCATCCAATCATCCCACTAAATTAAAAGTTATGTTTGACAAAATTTTCCTCTTTTATTCGTTTATAGACTCTAAGCTCTTTTGCATTAAGTGCTGTTCCATTTCAATTCTTTTATTGGACGCTCAAGTTATCTAAGGAGAAGAAAAAGGGTAAAAAAAGAAAAGTTTCCATAACTTCTTTTTTTCGTAATTTACGTTTCCTCACATGTATATTTGCATGATTAGATACTCAGGACCAACTATACATTTCGTTGATGAGCATTATGATGAGGGACGAATCCTTGCTCAAAGAGTTGTGCCTGTGCAAGCCAATGACACAGCAGAGGAGTTAGCTTCCAGGGTTCTTGAAGTGGTAATCGGATTTGTCTATCCTTTGGCCATATTTTGTGCAATATTGTAGTTAGCTATTGGTTGCATTGTATTATGATGTTCTTGCAAAGTTTAACCAAAACTACTTGTGTTTGTGGGATTGATATTGTTTGCGTTTCCAGCTCATTTTATCTTATGCTAGAGTTGTACCATCTTGTTAAAGGTCTTTGTCTGATTAGGGAAGTATCGAGTCATGCCAAACATGTTAATCTTGAGATAGCTTTGCAGAATTAAGCTATAAATGGTATCATAATACATTGAACAAAGGGGACATTCTGATTTTGGCTAAAACTGATATTAATTTAATCTTATTTTCCTTCATCATTTCTGCAGGAGCATCAACTATATGTAGAGGTGGCAGCTGCGCTATGTGAAGAACGAATACATTGGAGGGATGATGGTGTCCCTATCATCCGGAGTAGGGAAAACCCTGATAAATACAGCTAGTGTAATCAATCTTCGTTTTGTTTTTGGTGAGAATCTTAACATTTAAGCAAGTTATACAATTACTCCAATCTAATTTTCTGGAGCTACGCTACGTTCTACGTTATCTAACTATGGTTATGAATTTATGTGCCTACAGGTGGTCTTTTACAGTAAATTTTGACCAGCTTTGAAGTCAGGGGTCGTGTTGGACATCCTTCAAAGCTTCATCACACAGAAGATTGCCATTGTGATTCTAGGATGGCTTCTTGTAGATAGCAGTTGACTGAGTGGTTTTGGTCCCGAGTATGAGGTTGCATGGATCCAATGTTTTTATGCCATAGTTGTCCAAAGGACTTGGGCAATTGTCCTTAACCCACCTTTTTTTTATTGGTTGTTTTACTTGGAGAATCTCGGAAGGCTTGGGCTGGCAGTTACGCTTACTCCACTTTCTCTGTTGTATTACATTGGAAAGTTGGCGTGTGGTAGTCCAATGGTGTCTAAAGATTCCAGTAAAGTGGGGATATTTAAGTACGCAATCACTTGCAGTGTTTTTAACATCAAATGTATGCGGAACTTCCTAATGTAAAAACCGTAATCTAGAAGCGGGAGTAATATAACGACCGAATTCAGGCAAGGCGTAGGTCATCTGCCTTTAACCAGCCTGTTGCTTGCTCGCGTGGTTGGCCTGACTGCCCAGTGTCTAATGTTGCTGTCACAGATGATTGAGACTGTTTAGCTACTGCTGGTTAGCAGATCTTTGCTTTCTAGTTTGTATTGGCTCCAACGTTCAATGAGTATTTGAGGTTCTTCTAACTGCGTTTTGTATTAGGCGCACCTAGTAGCAGCACAGTTGATTTCTTCTATTTCTGCCAACTGCCAAGTAAGTAATTACTAGAGCTGTACTCTTATCTTCTTTATAGATTCCTCGAGAATACAATAAAGATTCAAAGGAAAAGGAAAGACGCGCAATGTATTTGGGATAAGTATTAGATACGTAGCCATGCAAATGTGTACTGGCTATTTTGTTTACAGCAGCAAACAGGTTTTAATAATTTGGTTTAAGGTACAAAACAAAAGAGTGAAGAAAAGAAGCTTATACAGTTACAATTATTCATCAGAAATACAGGATGAAGGAGCGAAACCCAACTTGGCAGCGCCAAGATCAAACTCCCACATGTAATTTTGCTGCATTATATTGCCGATCACCGAAACGCCAGGCCAAGCGGTCGGTACAATTCCCAGGCAAATCACCCCATCAGCAGCATCTATAAAGTAGCTCTTTACTGGGGGCTCAAAGTTAACCCCGTCCATGAAATGAATTGTCAATTTGGGCACTGATGTTTTGTTGAACCATTTCGCTTCAAAGCAATGTTCCATTGGCCCCAGGTCCGGCATTTGTACCTTCGTGTAGTTTGCCAAGGGTTGCTTGTAAGCTTCCATGACAGCATTATATGCAGGCTCTGTCAAATATGTCAAGCTGGAACCAGAGTCAAGAATGGCTCCGCCATTGCCATAGACATTCCACACTGGGGACGGAATTTTCAGGCGTGTATTGCCTACTGAGATGCCTGAGACATTGACTGCATAGTATGGGTTGATAACATCAAGCACCAACTCCGTGTATTGCATTTTCAGTGTTGGTGTGGTTTTAACGTCTCCGAAGCTGAGGAAGTTTCGAAGGTTGCTGGGGCTAAGGTGATCAACCAAACAATAGGAGAACTTGTAGCCGAAAAGTTTGGCAATCCTCATTGCAAATGAATGCTTGCTGTGGCCTAACCCCATTATACCGTCAGTGTTGCTAAAGGAACCGTTGAACACTTGACTACACCCTATTAAGACATCATGCAGCTTTATCTTGCGGTGATTATGAAGCCCAACAGTTACAGTCTCGTTTGCAAATAATCCGATAACATTTCTGCCATCTGCATATCTGTCACAACGACATTAGAATCAGCATTGGCCTGCCGATGGATAATTGCACGCTATTTGAATTCATCCTATATAATTATAATACACAGCCAAAATGCTGTTTCTTCCGTTACCTATAGTCGTAGAGGCAGGGTGCTTCTGGCGTAGGACAATTAGTCAAAGAGAAGGATGCAGAGAGATCATCTCTGCAGGTTGTAGATGAACATGGAATTGTCCTGAAGGACGGTGATGTATCGGCATCGAAGATCCTAATTAGCCCAGGATATGGTTCGAGTTTGAGACAATGTTCGCATCTGTATTCACAATGCATCCAAGTGAGGTCGCTCCCTGTGTCAGCTATCAACACAAACTTACGAGGCCGTGGGCTTCCAACTCTGAAAGATACAAAGTATTGACCAATTCCAATGTCTGCAGCCGAACGGATTGGTATCTCGGCAGGAATTGTCCCATTGATCTCAAAAGCCTTCCTT
This sequence comes from Erythroxylum coriaceum, assembly GCA_026874005.2. Lineage (NCBI taxonomy): Eukaryota > Viridiplantae > Streptophyta > Magnoliopsida > Malpighiales > Erythroxylaceae > Erythroxylum > Erythroxylum coriaceum. The sequence continues at coordinate 497,782 of JANQAP020000253.1, forward strand.
CTTTGTCCCAGGCGATGCCCAATTGTTTGTTGCCTGTAATGGTCGCTGTGGATAAGCTGCTTCATGCGGTCTAACCTGCTTTTGGGTGGTCCAAGAGTGGAAAAGCCTGAATCAGCTAGCTCAGGTGCATGCCTGTGAATCAATTCAAACTTAATCGCATCATCTGGTCCACATGAGCCATTATCATCGCCGTAGTCGTGGCTGTTGAAGGCATGAACCTGAAAGCAGAAGGCATTAACGTAGATTAACAACAACAGTAAGATCAGGATGTGGGGCGTAGACATTTCGAAGGGAAAGAAAGCAGCAGTCAGGATGAGCAACGAGGTAGCCAAATGACATCTCCCATCAACGTAAGCCCTTCAAGAACCGTGAATTCCTGAATTTTCACCTATAACTGCAAATGCGGACATTCATACACTTGTTTGTTTCGTCACATTTTGTTCTTAAACAGACAAACAGGGAAAAGAAAAACTAAACCCTTTATCCAACGCCATCAACGCCATTAAATTGCAAATCCGGTTCACCGTCAAATAAAATAGTGACTAATTGAGTCCACCCTTAGAAATGAATGAGAGAGAATGGACATTCCAACCTGGCCTGGCCTGCCCAAGCCTGCCCGTTTTTTTCTTGGTTGGGCAGACCGTGGGCCGATTATGGTCCACCCTCGTGGGTCACAGGTAGGGGCGGACCAGCCCGTGATCTGTCCATTTTTTTCGAAATGTCGTTGTTTTATTAAAACGACGTTGTTTTGATTTTTAAAAAAAATATGATAAATGGGAGGGGCGGGGCGGGCACGGACTGACCCACGCAGGCCACGGGCCGACCCATGGGCTACCATAGGAGAGGTCGGGCTGGGCCAAGTCAAGGATGGCCCGACCCGACCCGACCCATTGACATGTCTAGTAAGAATGGCCTTGGTTTTGGTTGCACAAACATAATTAATTAAAGAAATTTTTAATTTATGTATGTTTAACTTATAAGATAAAAGTTAAGTTTCGTAAATGAAACTATGATGATATTAGAATTATGAAATTTGTATTGTCTTTATGTATTATTTATAAATTATTCTTGATCGTTGCTCTAATAAGATTAGACATTAATATAACAAAAAAATTACAATATTTTTTTTAATGAAGAGTTGTAGATATCATAAATTAAAGTATAAAGATTATTAAACAAATATGTGAGTGATTGTCAGATAATGAGTTCATTAAACTGATATGATCCGTCATGAGAACTCTTTATGGAACATTACTTAGATGTGAAAATACTCATCATTATGATTGTATAAATAATGATTTGATTTCATATCTCAAAAATATCACATGTAAAGATTGTTATATGTTGACACTACTTAGGACGTAGCTTAGTCAATAGTCGCTTAATAATCATTACATATGGTATGAAATATAGAGAAGTATATGAGTGATCAATGTAGGATTTGACTCTTTAAAGTAACTGGAGAGAGTTTTTTATTATTCTCGATTAGTATTAATTTACAAAATGTTTAGCTAAGGTGCAATGATAATTTGAAAAGAGTTTTCAAATATCATTATAAGAATCAATTACTAATAATGGAGATATAATATGATTAGATTCAGACATATTAGACATTAATTCTATACTTTTTCTATTCGAAACATTAATTATACAAAAAATTATGCACAAAAAAATTAATTAAAATTGCCTTGATATTTTTAATATTTGGTTCGTTATAATTCATTGCTAGAAATCAATTTTGATGTATAGATATAAACTATCTTATTAGAGAATTAAAAGAAATTTAATTTGTATAATGATAAATATAATTTAAGAATATAATGTATCCATTGCCAACATATTTAGAAATTAAGTGGATTGAATGTAACACCCACAGATCCCCTAGAAGGATATGTGGATATTACTTAAGATAGGACTTAAAACATATCAAAATAATATTAAGCGTAGTCATAATTCAAGCAACCAATTATTGTGTTTCCATGCATATTCGACTTTAAACATAATTTAAACAATACACCGAATTCATTCAAACACATGTGTCAAGTCATCTTGAATTAGGGTTACTATATTATAAATCCTTAAACAAAACTGTACATAGCTTAAGTTCAAATATACCCTTTATTACAGTAATTTCAAACGTTTAACAAAATACATCATGTCTCATATTACACATACAATCCAAACATACATTTCCAAAACAAAACACATTCTTCGTTGGCCATTGCGGTTGTTATTGTCCTAGTCTTCAAACCCTCCTATTTGAACCTACACGGGGCAAAATCACTGTGCTAAGCAACCTTAAAGATGCATACTAAAGAATAATTCAAGCATAATGAATTTCAAAACAAAATATAATATATCACTAGAGAACATTTCCCATGTTAATACCAATCATATCATTTAAGTGTCAGAACAGATTGTACAAATGTCAGAACTGATTATCAGAATAGGATATAATATCAAATCATAATTTTCTTTATATCAAAACTGAACATGTATCAAAACACAAATCAAGTTAGACTACTAATCCTTTATACAGAAGTGGGTAACGGGACTAATACAGGAGATACCGTGATCGATATCACAGAACAGGAGAGGCTTATGTCTCAATAATAGGAGACACCAAAATATTAATAACAGAAGACATCGAAGTGTTAGTAACAGGAGACACCAAAATGTCACAGGAGCAGCTGCAGACCTTTCTAAGTATGCCTATTTACTCACGTTTAAAACTTAACAGTTTTAAAACCAAAAGGGTTCTTTTCAGAATTCTCATACGAGGAACATATTGCAAAACACACACCGCTTTTTTTTTCCATTTTGTTCAACTTGACATAGTCACTGATTATCAAACAAACTAACATGTCATACAATTACAAGTATGCGCAATAATGCATCAATAGAGGTATTGAGTCTTCACAAATTATGTATATTCATACAAATAGAAAGCACTTCCAACACAGTCCCAACTTTCAAACTCCTCGGATAACTAATGGTCCGGAATTATCACAAGCAGAAATTCCCAATTCACATACATTCATAATCAATTCATAATACATAAGCCTTTGGAACTCATTCACTCATGGTCACACCAAGCAATTCAACATTGTACGCCATACATCTTTTACATTATCATCTCAATTAATCATGCATAATTAAACTAACTATTACTCAGTTAACCTTATATAGTCATCAATTGCACAAACTCTCTTTTTTTCCACCTTCCTAACTATTTCCCACAATTGTGGGATAAAGGACCCGAAACCTCCAAATAGATATTTTCACAAGACAGGTTTTTGGATCAGTTTGTTTTTGTATGGCCATTATGACCTAGAAATTGACGAACAAATTTTCCTATATGTCTTAAGTTTCAAACAAAATAAAAATCATTCAATTTGGTTCATTATTCCATAAGTTATGCTCAAAAAACTACAGACTGTGCACGTTCGAAATTTTGGCTAGTGCATGATTGTGCATGTGCACTCAAACTTTTAAAACTCATATCTCCCAATTATGATATCCAACAATTACAAACTTTATACCAATAAAAAGATAAGAGAATAAGCTAAAACTTTTATGAAAACAATTGTGTCTGATTCAACTTACATCAATACAGTTTATTCGATAAAACCAGGGCATGATTTCTATCAAGGATAGTGCTGCAGCCTATGCCATAACTCAACTTCAGGCAAAATTTCAAAATTCTTAGTGACAAAATTCAAATTTGACTTCTTCACAAACGTTATAGATAAATGTTTCTAGTTTAATATGAATTTAAATTCATCCCGTTTTGATGTCTATAGGTCAAGATATGGTTGAAAAACCGATGGCTATTTAATGGAACCACACCTTCTAATGAATACCCAGCACCTATAAAGCTCCTAACCACATTTCTTCATTAATTCAATACACGTTATATCCACTTCAAACGTCAAAAAGACATGTTCTATCATGATATCAAGTTTAGTACTCCCTTACCTCTTTAAACTTCAAAGAACAACTCCAAATCACTTCAAAGATCAAGCCAAACTAATCCTTCCAAACAATCAGCACATATCTAAGATTAAGGTGCAACTTTTAGCACCAACAAAATAATAACACATAAAATTACAAAGCCATATTCATGATAAAAGAACTTACAAAGCTTTCAAGTGTTGATGATTCAAACTTTAGAAAAAGTCCAGAAGTTGAGAGGAGAATGAGAGTTTCGGTGGTGAAAAGCAAGGTGAAAGGGTGAAAGAAGTAAAGAACATTCCAGCAGAAACTTTGCCACCTTTGGTTGCTAGGTGTCTCTGATATACTTAAGAATGTGTCAATTAATATGTCATGTCATGTACCACTTGATTATGCTACCCTTTGTCACCTTAAGATACTGCTATTAATCACCTACAAATCAGTTCACATGTCATTCCAAGGTTGGTCCACTTGTCACACAATCAATTATGTCAAATTTTAATGCATTAGCCATGCCACATGTCGCTAAATCATAGGCTAAATCATTTTTTTGTACAAACTTAAGTTATTTCTTAACCATTTTTGTAAGGCCCCAAATTGTAGCCTAGTTGGAATGTTTCATTGAACATGTATTCTATATGACTTAATTATGTTTTTAAAGAATCATACTTGGAGAATTG
>JANQAP020000253.1:508257-519321 GCA_026874005.2 Erythroxylum coriaceum
TTACAAGACAATCAATCTTAAATATAAAGGAAAACCACTAAGGGGTGTTGCTGGAAAACTTTTTATTTTTATACTCAAGGATCTAATTGTTTGTAATTATAAAAAGAAAATTGAACCTATCCAACCCATCTCCTAACATGAAAGCCTTCTAAAGTAAAGTTTTCCACACAACTCATATACAAAGTGAAAGAAGTATCCTATATGACACTATTCAATATACAATCACGTTATAATTAATATTTTAAAAATCGGACCTGAAGTTAAACTCGTAAGACAAGAAATTTAAGGTTTAACAGATTCAACCGGTATTAAATCGTGATAAAACCAGTTAAAAATTAAATAAAATTAAAGAATTTGAAATATGATTGAAAGAGATTGTCCTTATCAATTAAAAAATTTGAATTGTAATTAAAAAAGAGATTGTTAACAAAAATTAATTGATTTATTTGGTTTATAAGAAATTATTAATTTACTAAAATTGACCAATTAATTAATAAATTGAACAGTTTTTAACAATAAGAATTATTAAAACAAATTGAAGTTGAAAATCGAACAAAAAAATTAAACGGTTCAAAATTTTTACGATTAAACGAGACGAATTGGTTTTTAATTTTTGGTTATAATCATCTTCTTGGAATGTCATAAACAAGAAATAGAACTTTTTGTTCATGCCTAGTTCGTCAAATATTGTCACAAAGAATCCAACTGTTGCCATATAATTATTGAATTTGCAAACACTATATAGAATCCATTAATTGAAGTAACCAAACACGCCTTAATCATTTAGCGCATTTTTGTATTCGTGAGTTGTTGACCAGCTAAGCGCTTCACTTTGGACTCATTCTTGACTTTGTCGCTTCCTTCGTTTCACTCTCTCTCCTCTTTCTTTATTTTCTTCTTCTGCTTCTTCTCCTCTTTCTTTTGTTTTAATTTACCAAATTTAATTAACTAACCTCTCCCTTTCACTTACTACTAGCTAGGGTTGGTTGGCTTGTACGATTTGTGCCTTCTTTCCTACTACTTCTCCCCTTTGATCCCTAAAATGCCAAAATTTTCCACGCTATTTTGTCTCTGTCAAGATCTCGACAATGAAATTTCCGTTCCTTAATGTTTGGTTCTAGTTCAGTCGCCATTTCCACAGTATTTTGGTTCTTGTACTTGCTCTTTCTAAGGTGCCTACCTACCTCTCTCTCTCTCTCTCTATGGTTTTTCGTTTCAGATCTAGAGCGTACGACATTGTACAGTCACTTATTGCTTTTCTTATCTTTCTTAAAGTCGCGCATTTATTAATTTCTTAGTCCCGAGAATTAGATTATTTCGGCGACTTTGTTTCTGTTGTTGTTCTGACTTTGAATCTTTGAACTTGCTCTGATTGTTAATAATGTAGATGGATTCTAGTAGTAACAGTGGCGGTCAACGCTTTCATAGAATGCCTCGTCAGTCACTTGCTCAATTCAAGATGGATCCCTTGGTGAGTTCTTTTTTTCTTCGTTACTATTCTTTGTAGTTTATGACATCAACAGAGCTTTTGGTGTTTCCTTCTGCTCTTTACTTACTTAGATTGCTAACTTCAACTTAAAGTAGTTCTACGTTTATGTTTTCTGTAAATCATGCCTTTTCGATGCTAATGTCTTTTCTGGTAAATGCTTTTTCTTGTTTTAGCTTGATGACAGTTTGGAGCAGTGGCCTCACCTGCATGAGCTTGTTCAATGTTACAGAACTGATTGGGTGAAGGATGAAAACAAGTATGGTCATTATGAAATCATCTCTCCACCACCTTTTCAAAACCAGGTTTTTGAAGGGCCTGATACTGATATTGAGACGGGTATGGTCGAGGAAAGGAATTATGAGTCTGCCATAATTAAACTATTATACTATTTTGATAGTGTCAGTTTCTAAGGCTAATCTATCTGTTTTACTGTTCCTAGTGGCTAATGAAATTAGTGGAATCTTACACTAATACATCTGTTTTACTGTACCTAGTGGCTAATGAAATTAGTGGAATCTTACAATCCTCTTGCTAATGAAATTATTGGAAGCTTATAATTTTCTGTGTCGTTTAACGTTGTCCTAATGCTCGTAATCGTACAGTTATTGATATCTTGTTCCTCAATTGATATGCTTGATTGAGATGCCATTTCTTTAAACTTTCTGCAGAAATGCAGCTTGCCAATTCTAGACAAACAAAAGCTGAAGACGCTACTGAAGATGATATCCCAAGCACTTCAGGAAGACAATTAGCAGATGGCATCCTCTCAAGTTCTAACTCACACATCTCAAAGGTTGTCCTGAGTGGAGTATCGGGCTGATTTGGTTATGAACTCATTATATGATTTGTCTATTTTTCTAGTTCTAACTATGCAATTTGTTTAATAAATTTACCTTCCATGATTTGCATGATCATTTTGCCTTCCTTCTGTCATGACTGTGTTCCTACAGCATTTTGTTCAGTCTCCGCTCCCTGCTTATGAGCCAGCATTCGATTGGGAAAATGAAAGATCAATGATTTTTGGCCAAAGGGTTCCAGATTATCCAACCACACAGTATGCCAGGTTTTCTAAATTTAAATTCCTAGTAAAAGCAGTTTCAGTGTTCTCATTTTGTTTCCCTATTAAAAATGCTAGTCTTATTGCTTTGTTTTTCCATGGGATGGTTGCAGTGGATTGAGGATTTCTGTGAAAGTTTTGTCCCTATTGTTTCAGGCAGGACTCGTAGGTGGGTTTTTCTTTTATAAAACATTAAAACTTTGAGTTAGAATCACATTTTCATTACGCTTACTTATGATACTTTGAGCCTATTTGCTCAGCTGTTAGATCACATTGCTACTTTTTTGTTGATTCTACTTGAGGTGATGATAACTTGTGTTGGAACAAATGGTTTTTTAGTCTGAAAGGTTCTTAACTCCCTCCAAACTAAATAAATAGGAGCAGTTGCTTGTGCAATTGACATATGATAAAGGTTTTGACTGAAATTAAAATGCCATGCTTATTTGCTAAATGTCGTTTCCCTTTTGATGATGTGTCGGAAGTGTCAACTGTTGATTCCATTGTTTTATGCTTTTTGCTGAATAGCTATTAGTTGGTCCTGCTTTCATGCTTGTGATGAATATCTGGCCCATTGGTTGCTCATGTTATAGATAGCTGGAACCTTTTATTTATAGCCATTAAAATTTGAAAGTTGCAAGTTTAAGCATTTTTAAACTATTTCTCATGATCAAACGCTTCGTGGAGTAACCAGCAGTGTCCAACTTTTCATTGCATGGTATGTTACTTTACTTGGTTTAAGATTTCTGACATAGCTTTCTCATTCTCTTTCCCAGAGCCGTTTTATGGTACAATTTGCTTGTACAACAAGGAGAGAAGAGAGAAGTTGTCTGAGGATGTTTATTTTTCTGTCGTGCCTACGGACACACAAGATGTAAGAAACAAAATTAAATACACTTCTCCTACTTATATCAATTTTCTGTAATTTCATTCGTTATTGTGTTACTTATTCATATCTGTTATGTTTACTATCAATGTCATCTTCATCATTAGGTATTTTGATATTTCTTGGATGTGAAATATTTAATTTCATAGTTTCTTCTGTTTCTTCCAGCCAAAAGTATCTGATGGAAGTCGTGGGATTTTCTATTTAGATGCTCCATCCGCATCGGTATGTCTGCTAATCCAACTTGAGAAGCCTGCCACTGAAGAAGGAGGTGTTAGTCCATCTGTTTATTCACGAAAAGAACCAGTATGTCCAAGTAACATTTGATTGTTTTATCTTGGATTGTTTAATCATGTAAAACTAAAGTTTGTTGCCTGTTCGCAATTCTCTTCTGCATTTGCTTGGGTGGACAATAGTGGTGGGGAGAGGTAGAGAGTAGTCTTCTCCCTTTCCGACCTGTCCCCTTCCATTTCCTCATTCGAGTGCAATAGGTAATAGTTAATGTAGGAGAAAAAAATGCACGAGTTTGGTGTAACAGCAGTCTTTGTGATTAGCGTAAGGAGGAAATGACATGTTCAATATTTATGTATACCTGATTTCTTTAAGTAAGACTAGTTCCAGAATACATGTTAAATGAGTGGGATTGTACTTGTGAATGCGGGCGGGCTGAAATTAGTCATTGATTGAAACAAGCTTCCAATTCACATCTTGTTTGACGATTACACATCTTGTTTGACGATTATGTTCCTTCTTTTCCACAGGTTCACTTGAGTGAGAGAGAGAAGCAAAAGCTTCAAGTGTGGTCCAGAATTATGCCTCATAGAGAGTCCTTTGCGTGGGCAATTGTTCCACTATTTGACAATAGCATTGGTGCTACTTCTGGTGAACCAGTTTCCCCAAGCAGCCCGCTTGCACCAAGTATATCTGGCTCAAGTTCTCATGACGGTGTTTATGAACCCACTGCAAAGATTACACTGGATGGCAAGTTGGGTTATTTAAGTGGAAGCTCAATTGTGGTTGAAATTTCAAATTTAAACAAAGTTAAAGAGAGCTATACTGAGGACTCACTTCAGGTGAGGAAAATATGCACTTGGTTGATGTTTTTGGTAGTCTTTTTTGTCCCTCTTGGACTGTTTTTCTAGACACTCCAGGTCTGTGAACGATCAATTGTTTTATGATTGGTTATAATCATGTGCAGACTCATTAGAAGCTTATTGACAGTTTGTTGTGTTTCTTACTCTTTCAATAGGGGCTTGATGGGTCCATTTTCCATATTTTATCAACTGCTTATATAAGAGTCTAATAGTCCTGATTAGGGCTAGTCTTGTCACTATCTTGTATTTGTTTCATATCTATTTTTCAGATAGCATGCAATGTCAGATGGTGCTTTTGCTTTTGATTATTGTGAAAATTATACCTTTTCTCCATCTTGGTAGATAGTATTCAACATTCGTGATTTTGTTTCAGTGAGGATAGCCTTATAGGCTTTTGTTATCTTACTCAAATTGAGCAATGTACTTTGTCCTGGACTTCAACTTTGTGTTCCTGCCCTTTGAATGAACCTTCTTCTGGCATTGGTTTCACTAGTTTGAATAAGTTACTTCGTCCCTCATTTTGGGAGAATGTCTGGTTCAGTGATGATCTCGGGCCAATTTAGCACTTGCATTGTGGGAGAATGTACTTGTTTGTGGTCTCCAACGTCTATAAAGGGTAAAATGAAATATTCCCTAAATCAAGTTATTATAACATTTCAATGAGGCGGAATTGATGTGAAGAAGGATAATCCCAAATTGAAGATTGCGCCTTCGATGTGAAGAAACCATATAATGGTGCCTAACCTTTTTGATTGGTTTGATGCCAAACCTCGTTGATCTTCAGTAGAATGTCTGGTTATTCAAAGAAAAAAGTAACCTGCAAAATCCTGGCTATTTGGTGCGTAAGAAGTTTATAATCAAGAGAGAACAATACATGAATGGGTCATGGTTTTGAACCCCTTGTTGACTTGATATTATGAATTATAGGTCATCTTCTGCTTGTAAATGTTCCTATCATGTTGCTTCATGTAAGCATGGCAATATATGCATATTTGTATGTGTTAAATGATTATGTTTTTTATTTAGCTGATCTTGTAAAGGTAATCATTTTATGTTTCATGTTTGATGTTCATATTTTCTGTTATTCTTTCAATTCCCACTTTGGTTCAGCTTAGAATTTCATGTTCTATGTATTTTGCTCTTGATTTAATTGGTGTGTGTTTTTCCTGAGTATTTCATGTAATCCCATGACTGCTTGATGCATTCTTATCCACTAACATAATCTTAGGAAATGATGTTTGTGCTTGTTGTTTAAGTAATAAAATCTCTTCTTTAGACCTATCTTACTTGAGTTTTTTCCCTACTCCGATTAACAGGATCCTAAACGCAAGGTTCATAAACCTGTGAAAGGCATTCTCAGATTAGAAATTGAGAGGCAACAGTCTGGTCAAACTGAGTTGGAAAACTTGTCTGAAAGTGGGGTGACCAATGACTCCATAGATCCAGGGGACCATATTGTTGATTCCAGATCAAAAAGCCCCATCAATGGTTTTGAAGCACCTCAAACTAGCAGCTCCAAATGGAACGCCCTTGATGGCAAAGATACTTCTCGAGATAGATCAAGTACTCATGGAAATCTTGATCCCAATCCTGCTGATGTAAGTATGACGTGTTTTGCCCTCATGTTGCTTCTTGGATGTTACTGTCACGTGAACATGTACGTGCCTTCTTCTCAGTACTGGAATAATTAGGTACATGGTGTCTATGTGCCGCCTATTTCTTAAGACTTTCTGTTGCCAATACAATGCATTAAAACATAAATGGTGTCATGCGTTTGGAAATTAGTGGATGAGTGTCATGGTGGTCAACATTAGGTTTAATGCCTATGAAATGGAAACTCAAAACAGAGATGCTTGCCCATGGTTAGATGTTTACTCCAAGGCTTCTGCCATTGCACCAGTAAAATGCTCCCCGCAGTATATTTTTGTTTGAATAAAAATTTCTTCTTATTGAGAATTCTTTACGTTATTGTTTAATTACTAATGCTAATTTTGGTATCTGTCTTTTGTCAAAAAGAAGAGAGATAGAGATGAAGAATAAGAAGCGTGTGGATGTGTTCTGATAAAAGAAGAAATTTAGATGGAACTGTGGATCCTTGTTAAGAAATACAGGATGAAATGCCTCATGACATGCTTATTTTTCTTAATTAATTATTCGCTGCAAAGCAGGAAAAACATTTCTAATTATGAGACTAATGTAATGGGTGTAGCATATAGGCAGTTAATCTCTTCACCTTGGACATTTGATTGTGAAAAGTATGGAGTTTGGAAGTTTCAAGTTCATATCTAATTGATTGATCACCATGTTGATTGACACAGTTTCATGCATTCGACTTCCGAACAACAGTGCGAAATGAGCCTTTCTCGCAGCTTTTTCATTCTCTGTATGTTTATCCTTTAACTGTTAACCTGAGTCGGAAGAGGAATTTGTTTGTGAGAGTGGAACTGAGAAAGGATGATATGGATATTCGTAGACAGCCTTTAGAGGTAACTCTGCAATATGTATTTTAGGAAAGCTTTTGTCTGTAAATTTCAGTCATATATAATGCATGTTTCCTTAATTACTAGGCAATATATCCAAGAGAGCCAGGGGCTTCACTTCAAAAGTGGGCCCACACCCAGGTTGCTGTTGGTACTAGAGTGGCAAGTTACCATGATGAGATTAAACTTTCTCTGCCTGCCACTTGGACACCATCACATCACCTTTTGTTCACTTTCTTCCATGTTGATCTTCAGACAAAACTGGAAGCTCCAAAGCCAGTAAGTTATTGCACATATGCACACGTGCGTGCATGTACACACACACACACATATTTCTTTTATATGTGGCTTGTATTCTCATTGGTTGACACTACATTGGCTGGTTATGGTGTTAGAGATTCCAGTTAAATTAAAGATGGCTCTTGCATAATTATTCTTTGTGAATTAATTGATAAATGAGCTTTTGAATCCTCCTTTAAACTTAAAGGCAGTTTGGCTTTAAAGTATATTATCTCAATTGCCTTCCTCTCTGGACTTGTATAGGTGGGGAACAGTATTAAAACAAAAATGCTGAGAGATATTGAACTTTGATAGGCAGGAAAAACTAACTATGGATTAGAAGTGCAGAAATTGATCTGTAAACTTCACTGTTATTTGGAAATTAAAATTGGTCAAACTCTTCAAAGATGAAACATTGTTGATCTCTTGTCAGGTTTTGTGGAGATGAACTTGTCTTTGTGAAATTCATTCTATTTTACTGTCCAGCATTAGTATTCAGGCTTTGTTTCCATTATGAATCCTTTTCAGCTGAGCTGCCATTTCCCCTCTTTATAGGTGGTGATCGGATATGCAGCACTTCCACTGTCTACTTACAACCAGTATGTAAATAGCTTAAAATTGGTCTTTTCTTTTTCCCTGTTTTCCTGGAAGGCTGTTCTTACATTTTAAAGCTGATTTTTGGTGCTTGCTTTGTATTTGATTCTATTTAATACTACTTGTCTGTCTCTGAAGAAATTCATGACAGTTGCTAAAAACGTTTTTACGTTTAAGAGTTTAAAGGTATGACATTTAAGTTTAAAATTGTCATGATGTCCTCGCTGTTGTTGTTGTTATTGTTTTTATAGCTGCAGTTATACCAAAGGTCTTTTGTGGACTTCTCTTATGTTGTGTGTTTCTCTTTTTTGCAATCCATATAAAAGGCGAGATATTTATACTAATGCATGGGAAACTTCGCTCAATGTTTGAGTTGTCACTACTGATGTCGGTTGTGCTCTTTTTTTAAACACTGTTAATGTTTAACCTTTAAGTTTTGCGCCTTTTGACCTGTCACATAATGTGCAGTCATGTAGGATTTATGTAAAATGTTTACTTTTCAGTTGTCTTAAAATGTTCAGACGTTTCTGTTGGTTTTTATTACTACTGTTGTATGATATCACATATAAGATTTTTTAAATATTTCACTCAGGTTGAAATCTGAAATCTCTTTACCAATCATGAGAGAGCTTGTTCCACATTATCTCCAGGATACTGGCAAGGTAAGTTTGTAGTGGTGTATGACATCTTCATTTATATCTTTCAAATTTGTTGTCATGCAGCGGTTTAGCCTCTGATACTATTCTTTCCTTCTGTTTTGAGTTCAAATTTGTTGTGGATTATAGGTCCAAATTTATTGCTTATTTCACTTGCTTTCAAAGTTTCTCATTCAAGCACATCAGGCTTTCTACTCTAAGCAGTGGTAGTTTAAACCAGTGCTTCTTTAGAGGAACACTAAAATAAACAGTGGAGTTTGGCTCAAAATCATTAAACACGGGCATGGTGGGCTGGATATGAGGATATCACAGTTCATTTGGGCTTTTGCTTAAGAGAGTTTAAGGTCAAATTTGTTTTCAACAATAAGTTTGTTTAAACCACTTCTGTTTTTCGTTTCACTGGTTCATTAATGTGTTAAACCCTTTCATCTCTTATGATCCTTCTCTTCAGAGGTTATTAATCTGTATCATGCTGGTTGATGATTTTTCTCCTCTCATAATCAGTTTTTTCTGTGATTCTGATTTGGCAGAATTTGTCTGTTCTGGATGACATGTATTAACTTGTTACATCTTTGTTTCTATGTTCTGTGATTAGTCTGATGTCAATTCATATTTCCCACTTTTTGCCCTTTCATAGGAAAGGCTGGATTATATAGAAGATGGAAAAAATGTCTTCAGATTGCGTTTGAAACTATGCTCATCTTTGTATCCCCTAAATGAACGCATTAGAGACTTTTTTCTGGAATATGATAGGCACACCCTTCGAACAAGCCCACCTTGGGGTTCTGAACTTTTGGAGGTATTTATTTCCATCTATTTATAGTTTAATAATATTTCGCCTTTTGATTTATTTGCAGAACATGTATGAGTTCCTCTTTGGGGTGCTGTGCATTACATACATTCTGTTGTGTTAGCCAATAGTTTCAGTTGACTTGCAGAAGTTACATTTTGGATATACACAATTGGTAAAATTTTGCAACAGTTATTACCTCTTCTGGAGAGAATGTGGCTGAATTATTTCAAGACCCTTATGGATTTGGTGTTTCCTGGAATCCCCTGTGGTTTAATTTAGCTCTAGTGCAGCTTGTGTTTTGATATCCTTTTTTAAAAATATTTTACTGTATGATATCTAAAAATTGTTAGTACATCATAATTCAAAGTACTTTCATGTTGTTAGTGTTCATAAAAAACAGGTAAAATGAAATTTAATTACTGTTTTTGAGACAAGAGGGATCTTTGAAGCTAATTTCAAATCATAGGGACTTTCTTTGAAAAACAGCAAGACCACAGGGATATTAGTGTAGTTACCCTCAAGAATCCTGAATGAGTAGATTTGTATGGCTGTCTTCATCGAGGATTGACATGATTGCTTTTTTATCTGATGCAGGCTATTAATAGCTTGAAGAATGTTGATTCTACTGCTTTGCTTCAGTTCCTTCACCCAATATTAAACATGCTTCTACATCTTATAGGCAGTGGTGGGGAAACTCTTCAGGTTTTGTAACAATTTAATTGATGTTTTACTAGAAATAATTCTGAATTCATTGTTTATTTTTGTTCTCAGATGGTCATTATCATCTCATTGTTTCTGTATTCCTTTTTCTCTAGGTGGCAGCCTTCAGAGCTATGGTTAATATCTTAACTAGGTATGCCTTTGAATTCAGTGCATCAGTTTCACATGGACAGGCTGTAATTTATCTGCTATATGTATCTGAAAAAATGTTTGACCAACAAGAAATATCGGAGTGCTCAACTGCCTACATGTTAGAAAAAGTAGATGCCTTCCATTGCAGGAAGAACTGAATAATTCAAATATTCTCAATTTAAGATGATCATTGCTTTATTCATTTCTTTTCTCTATTTTTCTTTCTACACCTATATGATGAAGTATAGTTAGTTCCTCTAGGTTCCATTCCCTTGTTGCTATGATAATAATACTGATGAAAAAAGCCTCAATAAATCTTCAGAAATATTTTATACTCAAACTTTAGTTCTCCTTTCCATTAACTTGCGTCGGCATCAGGCTCTGCTTTGTATTTAGTTACTAGCACACATGAGCTCATCTATAGGGTGCTCTGTGTTTAGTGAATAGCTTATGGATATGCGCTTTTGTAGGGTACAGCAGGAATCAGTTGATGATGCTGAGAGAAACCGTTTTCTTGTAAACTATGTTGATTATGTGTTTGATGACTTTGGTGGTCGTCAACCACCTGTTTATCCTGGTTTATCAACTGTGTGGGGAAGCTTGGCTCGCAGTAAGGTATGTTGTCCCAACATCTGTGTGTTGCTCATATTATTTTTGTTTACCGCATTTTATCTTTGAATTTGTGAGTTGCTTTATTATTGGATGAAAGCCATTGTTATTACAACTGATATTTTAGAGAGTGGAAGGAATGACAAAATGATAGGGAAACTCCTATCCTGTGCAAATTATGATGATCAGGGGACTGCTCTTATTTAAATTTGTAGAAATGAATTAAACATCTTAATCAAATGTTATATTGGTGTGCATAATGTCAGCCTTGATTATTT
>JANQAP020000253.1:565697-576710 GCA_026874005.2 Erythroxylum coriaceum
ATTATTATATAGTTCCTTACCAATGTTTATGTCAAATAAATTACGTTCTATATGACTTGGACCTTTTGTTATCACTAATGTATTTCGTTATAGTGCAATAGAAATCAAAACTTTAAATATTGAAAGATTTTTAAGGTGAACGGACATAGATCGAAACCATTTATAAGGAAATGATGGTTTCAAGTGTGGTAAATATTGATTTGGCACTTCCCTAATGCGTAAAAATTTGAGTAAAAAAAATCCCATCAAACATAATGATGTTAAACAATTTTCCTTTTTGGGAGCTAATACAAAACATGATAATTTTTATTAGTTTTATTTTAGTTATATATAGTTTTCATTTGTTTTTCTTTAAGTAGTTAGTTTATTAGTTTAAGGGGGAATTGAGTCTTAAATTCCAAAATACTAAAATTCATAAAGCGAGATCACACCTCATATATTTAGTTGTTAGGATAAAAGACCCAAAATTTCATAATACTAAAATTCATAACTCAATTTAAGGTAGTAGTCATCTAAAATTCAAGAATACTAAAACTTAAGACAAGATCTTGCTTTATGTGATTTAGCTTTCTAGAATGGAACTCCTTATGTTCCAGAACACTAACATTAATAAGACATGATCATGACTTATAAATGTTAGGAATATGTTTTGTTTTAAAGAATTAGTGATTTTTTAAAAATTTTAAATTTTAAAATATAAAGAATAAAAAAGATATAAATATAATAATGATATAAACAAATTTAAAAAAATAATAATTAAAAAGAAAACCCTAATTTATTTTGTTTTGTTTCAGTCTCAATATCATACCAACCTCACCTGCATCCAGTGACAAGTCCATATGCTCGACACCAAGTAGCCCACACATCAGTTAACAACAGCATAATGCACAACCAATTTCAACCAGTCCCTTGCGTCCCAACAATAAGCTCCACTTAGTAAACGCATACTAGCACCAATCTTGCCAGTGTTCAGTGCACCAGGTGTCCACAACATTACACCACCACCTATGGCCTAGTAATTACCAAACATAAAGCACTAATGCACCACATAGTAGTCCTAAACGCATACAGTACCAGGCGAGCCATATGTCCAAGTGACATGCATATATGCTTACTTACTCAACCAAAAAGCACCAATCTCCCTAAAACACACAAAGCAACCCATCTCTCCGTAAGTACCAGTAGGATTTATATGCAACACTTCTTGGCTTTTAATTATTTTGTAAGGAAGGCCATAACGTGTACTTGTACTAAAGCTAAGTCATTTTTTTATTTGGTGTAAGAAAATTTCAACTTGGGTGCTTGGTTGGCTAAGCACTTTAACATTATTATCTCTTCTAATAAGAACATGTTTCTTGGTTCCCTTATTATTCACTATCTATTAATCTCAATTTGTTTGATATGACTGAAATTAATATATATATAGCCTATGAGATGGAATCATTGTATAGGGCTTGTTTAAGTATGATAAGGTTGCTTGAACAAAAAAAAACTTTTGTTTTATACCGTGTGATCACCCCTAGCCTTGATGAGATTCATCATCCAATCAATAAAAGAATGGTGATGTTCCATAATCTTTGTATCTTTTAGCTCTACCAATCTGACATAAGCATCAATTTTGGCTGGAGAGGTTCGAACATAAATTTTTTAAATTAGAGAGGAATTTGGATGCTCTGCTCCAATTTGTGAGGGTGATACCTCCATATCTACTGACATTATAGTACATCTCATTTCAAAAGCTCACAACTCCAAAGTCTTATACTCTGTGTTTTATTTTATATTGAATATGCATGTGAACGTCTTGCTCATACATTTGGGACAATGTATGATTTAGGTATGGGGGAGCAAGAGTATAGACCATGATGAACTTGTGATTTATGCTTGAACTCATGAATACTATGATTCATATGCTTGAACTCATGAATACTATGATTCATATGTTGATTATTCCTCGTGGTAGCCTCAAAATGTTTTGATTATTATTTAAAAAATAATCCCTAAGTTTGGATACATTTTTTGTTTAAGCTATAATGCATAAGAGAGACAAGCATGACTAATATTTTTTAATAAATTATTTTAAGTATCTCATTAGTTTGGATGAAAGTTTGCAAGACTTGATGCATTTTGACACCTATGTTAACTTTGAGACTAAAAGCATTTATTACATCTGTGCTCATATGTTTCTTTTTGTTGTGTGTTATCAAATATAGCTTGTTTATGCTAAAACTTGCTCTTGAATACAATTTCAGACTATATTTTTCATGAATTTATGCATGGAGATGATAGGGACATTTAGGATAACCATTTTTGACTTAGATAAACCTACCTTAATTTTTACCCCTAGAGAATCAATTTGAGCCTTAACTCTTGAATACTAACCTTGTTATAAACAACTTTTATCCTTTTTTTTATTGATGTCCTTAATAATTTTAAGTGCCTAAATTGAAGGAATTATATCAAGCTTATTTGTATAGGATTTTGACTATTTCCATTAAAATAAGTAGGTTGATTCAAGTTGCATTGTTTTGATTTTTCAGTTTTTATAAAATGGGGGAGGAGTATAAAAAATGAAAAAATAAATTTCCTCTTTGATATTCTTGTTCAAGAAAATAAAAAACAAAAAAAGAAGAAGAAAAAACAATGAGGTGATTAAAAAGGATATTATTTAAATCAATTAAGTTTTTAACTAATTGAGTTAAAACTTGTATTGATAAGTTTGTATGATTTCCTTCAATTTATTTAACCTAAAAACTTCTTTTTGTCATAGCTTACGTAAGCCACATTACAACCCTTATCAAGTCCCATTGATTTATGCATTAAGTTTATTTTTGTTAGTGGTAGAGATATGATTCATAAGCAAGCTTATGGAAATTACTCATTATGCTTTAATTTGAGAGCTTACTGAACCATAAATGCTTTGAGGCTATATGGTGAAATCCATGAGAGGGTCTCAACACTTGTTTATTTGATTTTGATGGAACTGATGAGATGCTATGTTTTCATTATAAAAATGTGTCATATAAGTGCTTGTTCTCAATTGTTATTTTATCTTAAAACTTTAATGTGTATTAGCTTTTGTGATGTTTCTGGATAACATGAAAGAAGATGAGAGGCTATTATGAGAATGATTGATATACTGAATTGATGTATGCTTGAGGATAGGCATAAGTCCAGTTTGGGAGAATTTGATAAAATGTTATTTAGTTATATTAATTGGATCTATCTCTTTTTTTACTATATTTTGGTGCTTAAATGGGAAAATTAAATTATATTTTATTTTAGGAGATGACAAGTGGAGATTGGATCAAATTGGAGTATTATTTGTCAAAATCATGAATTTTGGGAAAATGGACAGATTACTATAGTGGATAAACTAAGATCACACCTAATGTCAGATTCATCCCAAGAGTTTGAATTCAATTAGGAAACTTATTTTCATCCTTATTATATAGGCATTTGGATTTTTTTATATAGGAATCTCTACAAGATAGAGGGAGGTTAGGTTTCAAGTAAGGAAATAGGAGGAAAACGTGACATACACATTCTACACTATTCTCTTTTGGGTTTTCTTAATTTTTGTCTCTTTATCTTTCATTTTTTCTTTAATTTTTTGGGTTGGAACTAAAATCATGAGTGGCAAATTCCAAATATTCTGATTTAAGAGGATTCAAAACTCTAGTTATAACCTTGTGAGTTTTAGTTCTGAACCTAGATTTTATTCTAATTCAAGTATTTCTTATTTTGTATTCATTTATTTCATGAGTAATCAATATTGATTAATTTGAAAAATTAATTTGATGTTGGTTATTCTATAGCTATTCATGAATTTAATGATCCGTAATTGTCATGAAGGATTGATATAAGTAGTAAATAGGTTATTTATGAAGTTACATATTTGACTTATGAGAAATAAGAAAACTGAATTGAATAGTCGTAGCTATCTCAATTATTTGATTTAAGGTTTGGTCTTTTTCAGTAAGCTTATTGTTATCATTTAATTGATATGGAATGTTATCATACTCAATCAATTTATAATAAGTTTTGGTTTGAATGTTATATTTAAACTAATTAATTTTGGAAAATTTGAGACTTATTATGACTATCTTAATATCTTTCAGACTAACTGCTTGAATCGTGAAAATTATTATTTTTAGACCAATTATCAAAGTTACAATTAGGTGAGATCTTTCCCTTTAATCAAGTGTAGGTACCATTAAATTTCTCACTTTAATACTTAATTGATTTCTTTTGATTCTTTGTTAAATTTATTTATTAGTTAATTAATTATAGACCCCTTATTTTGTTTTATCGATTGAAATTAAGAAATTAGTTTTCAATTCTCTTAGAATTTAACTTGATTTCACAACTACTATAAGAGTTTAGTGAATCGAAATTAATTTTGAGGGCTTCGATAACCTGATCATATGTTTTTCTCAATTTCTAATTAGTTTGAAATGTCTTGCTTGTTAAATTAAAAAAAAGGAAAGTTTCTCTAAATTATAATAAGCAAGAGAATAAGAAAGTTTTTGTAAATTATAATAAGTCAAAAAAGTCAACATAATATATGCACAAGGCCCCCACTTTGCGAGGGTCGTAAGAGGGTCATTATTGTATGTAGACTTCCTTTTGTAATTTTTACAAAGAGGTTGTTTCTATGATTTAAACATGTGATCTTGTGGTCACAAAAGAACAACTTTCACCAGTTGCTCTAAGGCTCTCCCTTATAAATTATAATAAGTAAGAAGAGTAATTTGTTTAAAAAATTTGTTTTCAATGAAATTTTATTAAAATAGTCGAGATAATTATAAATAATTTCAATTTTGAATTTGAAAATTATTTTAAAATCCAAATAAATTTCTATTTGAAATAAGAGTTCAATTCATTTAGGAATTAACAGTTTAATCTAATTTAATTATCTAAAGTATTGGAATATTATTTTAGATTATGAAGCTCAATAATTAGGATTAAATAAAGCTTGATATTTCGTACATATAATTTCATTATATTTACATAAAATTACATATTTTTATTTATATGTTTGATATATTTTGGTCAACAGTTTAATCAAATTTAATTACCCAAAATGTTAGAATATTATTTTAAATTATGAAGCTCAATAACTAGAATTAAATAACGATTAATATTCCATGCGTATAATTTGATTATATTTACAAAAGAACTTGCATGCTTTTATTTATATGCTTGATATATTTGGTGCATATTAAACTGCATTTTTATATATATGACCTTTTACATGCATTTTTATATTTAGTGATATCATTTAGAACTAAATATTTCATTAAAATATTAAGAGCATGTTTATTGCTTCTATTATTATAAGAATAAACTAGAGTCTTGTTTACTGTTAGGTTTGTTGAGCAAACTCAAAGTTACTTTAACCTGAATATGTTTAGTCTTATAACGATGGGCTATACTTAACTAAATTTATATTATTTAGATGAGAAAACTCATAATCATATGAGTTTAGAGGCAGGGTTAGGAATGACACATAAGATATGTTTTCACTTAAGGAGTCATATATGATGTAATTAATAAAATTTTATGTACCTAATTTAACTTCAATTAGTTTTTTAGCAAACTCAAGATCAACATAATTTGAATAAAATTCTATTGACTAGAAAGATTATAATAATTTTTTGGAATAGTAGTGAGCGTTATTATTTCAAATAAAATGTGTGATTAAAGCCAAAATCTTATTTGGTTATTATAGCATATAACCTTTTTTTTGTTTTGAGTAGCAATTACGTTTGTTTAGTATAGTTGATACTAAGCACTTTTGAACGAAAATTCTTGGACATATTTTAGGTTTGAAAAGAGTTCTCAAAGCTAAAAAAATAAAGTTGTAATTATTTCAATTAATTTTGCCTACTAAAATCATAAATATGGATTACAATTGATGCATTAACTTAGGTATGATAATAGTTTTCATTAGAAGAAAAATAATTGTACGACCTTTTTTTGCCAATACACGATATGATAGAGATCATATGTACTCCTAATTCACATTTCTTAGTATTTGATACAGAATTTGAATTGAAGATCACTACAACAATCAAGGCATGATAAGAAAAAGATTATTAAGCAAAAGTAGTTGATCTTAGTTTATACAAACAGTTTGTATGCGTTGAATCAAAAGAGAGTTATGTTTAACATAAATAGCAAGAATACAAAGTTAAATAACCAAGATTATCCTTTTATTTCATATTAGTTAAATCAACATAATAAGAATCATAAAATTCTATAGAAAGATAAATGTATCCTTTGATTATGAAACATTTGAAACTTATCAACCTTTAGGATGACCAAATCAATCTTTAGTGAAATGATGATTATGGTATGACATTATTAAATCTTATATATATAATGTATGGAATGTACATATAATTCATAAAAAAATATGAATTCTTGTTTTTCATTAAATTTACTAATGAATTTATATGATATAGTCATATATATTGAATAAAATATTAATTTAAAATTTTAAAAAGTTTAAATTATTTAAATCTAAGTAGATATTAAACATTGAAAATATTGAAGCACTTTGATAAGATTAATGTGGTGAGATTTAAAATTTTCTATTTATAGGGCATTAGATTCTCTAATTAATACCTCCATAACTAAGCTCCATAATAGTATCAATTTGTGAAAGGAGGAAATTACAATATTAGAAATTGTATGATGATATATTTACTTCTTCTATAGTTAGCCTAGTATAACAACTTACCTTCGATAGTTTCAATTATATTAATTAGACATATTTCATATTAGATATAGAACAGAAAGTCTTTGAAAGATTTGAAG
This sequence comes from Erythroxylum coriaceum, assembly GCA_026874005.2. Lineage (NCBI taxonomy): Eukaryota > Viridiplantae > Streptophyta > Magnoliopsida > Malpighiales > Erythroxylaceae > Erythroxylum > Erythroxylum coriaceum. The sequence goes on from JANQAP020000253.1 coordinate 572,520, forward strand.
TAAATGATTTTGGGATGTGATGTTTAGTTGAAGCATAAAGTATCCAATAAGTTGAGAACTAAATTAGATAATAAAAAGTTATAATATATCCAAAAGTGTAGATATCATCTTGCAAACCTCATTGAATAAAATATTTGTTTCAATGCATAATTATAGGATGGTAATTCTCAAAATAAGTAGTGAGAGTAAGATGAAGTTTAGAAGTTTTCAAAAACTCATTATAGTACATCCAAAGATAACTAATGCCTCCATTGATATATTTAATGTATAGTCAAAAAGTTACAAGATGTTAAGATATTTACTTTTATGATGAATTTAAAGATTTCATTTTAAATATGATTTTAGATTTATCATGTCTATTAGAAGGTTAGTGAGATTATAGTTGTACTCTTTAATGGGAGCATATAGATGACATAGTGCTCATAAAGAACAAAAATTTATATTTTCAATTGTTAAAAATATGATAGTCTAACAAAAACTCTTATTGGAAATAGAAAGGTAGTAACTTAATTATGACAATTCAATTTATAGAAATACATACAAAAGTTGTTTACCGATTATAGTCTAAGTACAACGATAATGTATTAATGTGTTTAGTATTTGAGATATTTGATACATATAAAGTATAAAAGATGTCTATTATTATATGCCTAATTTGATGTTATAGTTCAGATCCATATAGATGTTAACTTTAGTTTGACAAAACTAAGTCTTAATTAAGGTATATTTTACCCGAATCAATATTATTTTAGGTTAGAAATGTTCTAATATACCATCAATTGCTAATTAAGCCACAAAAAATTCATTTTACAAAAAAGAGTTCCTTACATTGTTGAAACGTCAATGTGCTATAGAACATTAGAGCCATTAAGTTTGTGAAAGGAGTAGAGATCTTATTAAAGATCTAAGTATGTATTTAAGCAATTCTTATTAATTATGATGATAATGAGATAAAAAGTTGTAAGATTTAAGTAAGTCCTCACTATAGAGAATCTTGAAAAATTCTCCCATTAAACCACTATCCCAAAAATAACATGAACATCATATGAAGATAAGGTATAAGATACTTAAGCAATTGGTTTGGCGCAAGTAGGAGATTGTATACCTTATAGCTAATTGATTAGTTGTAGTTTTCATAACATAATTATTTAGAGGTATTCTTTATCTTATACATATTTGTTTAATTAATTGATGTATAAGATAAAGTATGGGATAAATATATATTTCAAATAAAATTATGATAAGATCATAATATGAGAGTCATACTGTATCTATGTATTATACCTAAATTGTTTTCTAGTTGTTGTTCTATTGAGACTAGACATTAATAGAGTGTAAAGGCTTCGTACATGTTATGTTTCTTCCTTATATTTGATTTCATAGACTAAAGTATAGATATACTCAAGCAAATGTGTGAGTTCTTGTTAGAGAACAAATTCCCTAAAATGCCCTAATATGATAATTTTATTTGGAGCATTACTTGGACATCTATGAAAATTCTTATTGTGATGATTGTCTAATTGATCATTTGACTTAAGATCTTCAAAATATCTCATATAAGAATTATTGTATTATGATACTACTTATAACCTATCTTAGTCAAAGGTAGTTCAATTGATAGTCATTGGATATAACATGAATTAGGTAGTTAAATGATTAATATAGGATTTATCACTCTAAAGTACTTAGAAAGAATATTCTATTATTCTCAATAAGTATTAATTCGGTGAATCTTTGATCAAGGTAGAATGACACTTTTAAAATGATTTTCAAATGTCATTAATATAATCAATTATTAATAATAGAAAACTATAATTGAATAGAGTGGACACTAATATCATACTCTATATCTAATCAAGACATTGGATAATAAAATGATTAAATTATGTGAAAAAATTATATATGAAAATATTAGTCAAAACTATTTTGAGATTTCTAATATTTAGATGATAATGATGAGTTGTCAAATCTAAATCTTGATCTGGAGATATAAATTATTAAGTATATAATTAAAGATAAATTAAAAAATTTTAATTTATCTAATTATACAAATAACAATTGAAGAGAGAAAAAGGTTATTTAATCTAGTTAAACTTAATTGTAAAGTTTGAAAATTTTTAAAGGTTGAAATATTTAATAAATAAGGACTAATATGAGATATTAGAATTTATCTGAGCGTAATTAGTATTTAACTAAAAATAGTTATAATTCTAATTAAATTTTAATTAAAATTAGAATTGTATTTTTATTAAGTTACTAAAAAATCCAAGCCCTATTATAAATAGTCACAGGCTTTAAAAGAGTTATCACTTCTTGCTTAGCTATCTCTATTTCAATTGTAGAGTTCTCTCAACTTATTTATGTGGATATCATTAAAGATTGGATGCTTAATTATGTGGCTTATGGTGGTGATGGCGATGGACTTATTTTAGAAATCGATTTGATAGAAGTTACAAGAAAAAAAATCAAATTTCATAATAAGGTATGATGAACATTTATATTTACCATGTCTATGCATTGATTATATTATAGAATTTAAGTGATCTTAATTTTCAAAAAATCAAGTGAAAAAGGTTCATTCTTACCCATGATCAGATTATTTTCTAATTTTCCAACATATAATATTTAAAAAGTATCTATTAATGAATTATTAAATTATATAGACCTCTTTGATTAAACTGATTAACATAAATTTGTTAAAAATGGTAATACTAAAGAGTTACTTAATGTAACTATCATTCGTTTAGCTTTTCTTTCGTTTCCAAATATAAGTATCCCTCGTCGCATTTGAGCTATTAATACTATTGATTTGAAGAAAGAGAGTTAGTAGGATGGTTTAAAATGCTATAAAGCTGTTGCAATCAGCATATTAATATTTTTGATCTTAAATATAACATATTAAACTCGTCATTTTCAAAGCCAATATAAATGTGGACTCTGATTTTATATAAGAAATTATAGTATCACATAACAACCTCCTCAGAAACGTCCACAATCTCCTCGACCGCTACTTCTTTAGCTTCGTACTCCTCTTCTTCGTCACTGGCTTCTCCATCTCTCAACTTTTGTCTCTCCAGTTTTTCTTCTTCATGGAACCGCTTCCATTTGCTTATCCATTCTTGGCAATCTCTTCCTCCTTTTCAGGACCCAAGAAAGATGGTGGTCTTGGACGCCACAAAGAATGCAAGTCAGAACTGCTTAATCATGAAGAACAGCATAGTTGTCACGGCCCACTTAAGGTAATTTAATTTACAAGTAACGTATGGGTTACTTGAAAGCACATTCTACTACACGAGAAGGTTATCACAATCATGAGACGGCCAACTATAGTTGAACAAGCAGACAATTGTGAAATTTCAAATTATGCATGTTCGCAAAATTACCAACTCAATAGATAATCTTCTTAAGTTAATAATAAAAGTTTCTATAAAGATAATATTCCCAAAAAGCAATAAATTATGCAAAGAAAACTAGTTGCAATGGAGTTGGAACCTCTGAACGACTGATCTCTAGTCTTACCTGGAAAAACTGATCCTTTAATATCCGATAAAGTAGTTTGCCATTAAAAGACCACACATTAAAACCATTCTCGAATTGATGTCACTGATGTCACGACGTGCCTACAAACAGGGCACATATTAAACAGAAGGAAGACAAAAGATTTAATTCTCCAAATAATTAACAGGACATGTCATCCTTACAAACAGTGTATTCAATATGTTAAAACCACAGCAGCAATCAAACAAGACGTAAACTACATAGAAGCCACAAATGAATTTGTTAGGACCAACATGGAAGAGGGTAATTTAGACAATGGGGAGGATAACAGAAATGGGAATAAATCGTTGGTATGGAAAGTATACTCTAGGAGAAAGAACAGTTAGTAGTTGATATGGCAAGTAGTTAGGCGTAACTGAATGGATCCTAGCTTGGGTTTTAGTGTAACATCTTATTATTCCATTATTAGGGTTAGAATCTAAGATTCTTTTCACGAGAGTTTATTGAGAATTCAGAAGTACATTTTATGCATCATATGGCATACTTATATACGTTAATAATGTTGACACTCATTAAAATAATTGTACATGCATCATTGACATTTTCTGAGTATAATAGATTTATAAAAGTGATTTTTGGTATCAATTATGATTTTTATGTATTGAAAATTGAATTGGTGTGTATAAGTATTGA
>JANQAP020000253.1:634602-652343 GCA_026874005.2 Erythroxylum coriaceum
TAATTTAATTAAAATTAAATTCTAATTTCAATTAAACTTTAATTAGAATTATAAATAATTCTAATTAAATACCAATTATGCTCAAACAAGGTCTAATATCTTATATTGATCCTTATTTATTAAATATCTAATATTTAATCATAAAGTTTTTCAAACTTTATAATCAAGTCCAACTTGATTAAAATTATTGTGCTCTCTATAACTCATTCTATATGTGAGACCCATTACGTTTCCAAATATGTTGGACAATGATTTTAACTTATAATTATAATTCATAATTAGAATTAGATAAATTAAAGCTGCTTTTATTTTATCTTTAATTCTCTAATTTTATAATTTATAATTATAGATCAAGATTGACGTCTAGCAACTCATCTTGATCACCTAGGAATGTCAAAGTGGTTTTGACTAACCTTTCTATGCATGATTTTTCAATATAATTCAATCATTTCATCATACAATATTCCAATTAAACTGAGCGTGGAATTAATGTCTACTTTTTTTTGAGTCCAATCATATTAGTTCTTGCAATTAACTATCGCTTCAATTAATGACATCTGTAAACTATTTACAAAGCATCATTCTACTTTGACTAAGGATTTCTTAAATCAATACTAATAAAGAATAATAGAATATTCTCTATAATTACTTTAGCGTGATGAATCCCTTGATCACACAACTACCTCCATATAGTTCATACTAAATCCAATGACTACCGATTGAACAACTCATTCTTACATAGGTCATAAGTAGTATCCAAGAATAACAATCATTATACAAGATAACTTTGGAGATCTCAAGTCAAAGGATCATTTATATAATCATCATAATGAGAATTCCATAGACATACAAGTAATGCTCCAAATGGATTTCTCATATCGAGTTATACAAGGAAGTTGTTCTGTAACAAGCACACACAAGTTTATTTAAGTATCTCCATACTTTAGCCTATGGGATCGACTACTTACTACATAAGGAAAAACAAAATGTGTGCTAGTCTTTTTAGGTTCTATTTATGTCTAGTCTTAATAGAAAAATGACTAGGAACAATTTAGGAATAATTCATAAATGCAATATGAATCTCATAATTATAATCTCATTATAATTTCATTTGTAATATATAATTATCTCATGAACTTTATCATATACATCTAAACATATACAAGATAAAGAATGTTTTTAAATAATTTTTCACTAAACTACAACTAAGACGATTGGCTGTAGGGCATAAACCAACAATCTCTCACTTGCATTAAGCCAATCATTTAAGTATCTCATACCATATCACCAAGTGACGATTATTCTACCATTGGGACAGTGGCTTAATGAGAGAATTCTACAAGATTCTCTATAGTGAGCAATTGCTTAAATCTTACAACTTCCGACTTAATTTTTGTTATAATTATGAAAAATTGCCTAAATACATCCTTGGATCTTTAATGAGACCTTAGCTCCTTTGACACGCCTAATGGCTTGTCTTAAACAATGCAAAGAGCAATACGAAATTCACTAAAGAACTTATTGATGCAAATAATCATTTCCACTAAATGAAAAAATGTATTATGGCTTAATTAGTAACAATTGCTACATTGAAACCTTTCCAATCTTGAATGATATTATTCTTAAGTAAAAAAATCTTAATTAAGATTTACTTCTAAAGTAAATATCCTTATCATCTTGAACTCAAATATCAACTTATACATAGAATAATGGATATCTATAATACTTCATAAGTATCCGATACCTTAAATACTAAACATCTTTAGTACAGTATCTATTTACTTGGTCTTGGTCTTAGAATATGTAAACAACTTCGAATTTATCTCTATAGATATAATTCCCAAAATTAAGTTGTTACCTTTTTCATATCCAATAAGAGTTGTTCTTGGACAATTATGTTTTCAACAATTGAAAAATTAGAATCGTTGTTTTATGTCTATGAGCAATATATCTCCGCATACTCCCATTAAAAAGAACAATTATACTCCTACTAACCTTCTTATAGACATGATAAATTCAAAATCATCTCCAAAACAAACTCTTTGAATTCATAATGAAAGTGAATCTTTTAATGTCTCTTATCCTTTCAACTATACATCAAATGTGTCAATAAAGGCAATGGTTCTAACTGGATGTATTGTCATGAGATTTGAACCTTTCAAATTTCATCTTACTCCCACTACTTATCTTAAGTGCCATTCTCTTATAAGAATAAATTGAAACAAACAATTTGTACAATAGGTCTATAAGATTATATCCAACCTTTTGGATATCTTATAACCTTTTATTACCCAATTTAGTTCTAAACTAAATGGATAATACATGCTTCAACTAAGCATCACATCCTTAAATCATTAACTTTGACTCTTTCAAAGACTTAGTATTTCATATCTAATATGAATTCTTGCTAATTGATTCAATTGAACTATTAAAGGTGAGTCGTTATACTAGGCATGGTTATAGAAAAAATACTATTGCATTATATAATATCTCATATTGTATTTTCCTCCTTATATAAATCCATATTTTTGTAGAATTTTATTGTGAAGGCATTCACCAAAGAATCATTCCCTATAAATAACTGGAGATTTAAAACTTACCACAATGATCTTAACGAAGTGCTTTAACATTCTCAATGCCTAATTTCTACTTGGATTTAAACAATTTGAACATTTCAAAATTTTAAATCATTATTTCATTTAATACATATGACTACATCACATAAAGTCATTAGTAATTTAATGAAATATAAATATTATCCTTTTATCAATTATTATTCCATCCAATACATCACACGTATAAATTTAACAATTCAATACCATCATCATCCTTTTACCAAAGGTTGATTTGGTTATTATTCAATTTGACAAGTTTCACACGATTCATAATCAAAAGGTTACATATATCCTAGTATGTAACTTTATGATTCTTGTTATGTTGATTTAACTAATGTGGCATAAAAGGATAGTCTTAATTATCTAGCTTTGAATTCTGTCATTTATATTAAGCATAAGTCTCCTTTGATCTAACATAACAAACAATTTGCATAAAATTGGATCAACTACTTTTGCTTAACAATCTATTTCTTATCGTGCTTTGAACATTATAATAATAGTTAATCTAAATTCAGTATCAAATACTCATAAGCATGAACTAGAAATACATATGATCTCTATCTAATCTCATATAGGCAAGAAAAGTCATACAATCATTTTTTTTCTTATGACAACTATTATCATACCATAATAAAGCCTTTAATTGATGTTCATGTTTATGCTTTTAGTAGGCTAAATTAAGTGGAACAATTCCAATAAGGTATTATACCTTTCAGCTCTACTCTATGCAAACTCTAGCATCTTGCTTATAAGATGTTATCATACATCTTATATGTTGTCATTAAAATTTATGAGACATTAATTATCTCAAAATGTCAATACATTTTTTCATCTATATGATTTTGAAGTATCTCAAAAACTTTGTCACCAAATCCTTAACATGGATTATAGCAAAATAACATAATGGACATAAAATTTTCTTTTCTAACTTTAAGAACTGAAACAAAATCTTATGTTTAAAAAGTTTGGTTCACTAGCTCTTAGTATCAACTATACCAAACAAGGTAAATTCCACTCAGAACAAAATATAAATGTAAGAAAAGAAAGTAATTAATTATATGCCATGAATGAGATTACGACTTTAATCATGTATTTGGTTATTCTCACTATTTTATTTGAAATAATAGCCTTTGCTACTATTCGGAAAGATTACTCTAATATTTTTAGTGGGCTAGGATCCCATTCAAATATAGTTGATCTTGAGTTTGCTCAACAAACAAACAAAACTTAAATTAGGTAGATAACAACTTTGTCAATCGCATCTCATATGACTCCTAGATCTATTAGGTAACAACTCATGCCAAAACATATCTTATATGATATTCCTAACCCTACCTCTAAATTCATTGATCATGAATTTGTCATCCAAATTACACAAAGGTAGTTAAGTAGAACCCATTGTCCTAAGATTAAACATATTCGGGCTAAAGCGGTCTTGAGTTTGTTCAACAAGCCAATTATAAACAGATCTCTAGCTTATTCTTATAACAATGGAAGACAATAATCACATTCTCAACCTGTACTTAATATATTAACAAGAGATATAATTTCGTTCATCTCATCATACACAAAATTACATGTAAAATATCATACATATAAAACATCAAAATATATATCAAACATATAAATAAAGAATATCCTTCCCAATAAACCAAGAAACCTATTATTTATAAATAAAAAAATTTCTAAACAAATTAAATAATAATTCTCTAAACATATAAAGCCATAAATTTAATCTATCTCAATCATATTGAAATAAATAAATAAAATTAAGAAACATATTTTTTAATCATTAAAAAAACACTTTTCTTAATTTTAAGGAGTCTAATTAATTAGTTTCAATGTAATTAATTAATTTCAATATAATTGAAACTAATTAATTTAATTTTAGAACCTACTTTTCTAAAATTAATTAGGAGTCAATATAATTATTAATCTTAATCAAATTAAAAAATAATTACTTTAATTTTGGAATTGATTTAACAATTCAACTCCTTGAAAAATTAAACTAAATTTCAAAGTATTCCTAATAAAATCAACATTTGAAAACAATTTTCAAATAAATAGAAAACCTTTTCTAAATTTGTAGGCAATTTACACTAAATTAATATGCATTAAACTAATTTAATGAAAATTAAGGTTTAAAACATACATGGGGAGCGTACAGTTGGGATGACTCTAGCAACCAACTCAATCATGTGATCTATCTTTAGATGAGGGGGAAGAGTCTTAGGCAACCCTTTCGGCATCATGTCTCGAAACTACCTCAATAAACTTGCATTCGCGTCGGGGACTTCCACCATGTGGTCCTCACTAATCTCCCACATGGCGGCGAGATAGGTATCCATACCTTTCTTCAACCCTTTCTCGATGCTTATAGTTGACATATGTGCTGTTGCAGTTGTATCATTCGTTGTTCCACCACCAGATCTATAATAGTTAACAAAGAAGAAACTTTTCTCATGCATGATCATCATACCTTCCAAACTTGGATATAGCACTGCCTTTGCTCCCTTCAAGAAATCAATCCCCAGTATTAACTCGAAATCTTCAAGTGGTATGACCATGCAATTGAACTTGGTATGTCAACTCCTTGTGCTCATTGGGATGTTGTAAGTAGCTCCTACCACCGCTTGTGTCTTACTCGTAGGGGTTTTTATCTTTGTCAGGGTCTTTAACACTTTGAGCCCTAACTTACGCACCATCCTTTTTGCCACGAATGAGTGCATCATACTAGTTTCTATCATCATGATTACCTCCTCCCTATTGACTTGTATCCCTATATGCATTAACTTGTCAAAAGGGTTAAGACTCACTCTTAACCACGTTAAACTAGGTGATCGAATTTAGAGCCACCTCCAATTCCTCTTCTTCTTCTTCGGCGTTCAATGCATTCAACTTCTCTTTACTTGGACATTCTCTCACAAAATGTGGACCACTGTATAGGTAACAAGCAAGTTTACCCTTCTTGGAGGACGTCTCTCAACTATTAAAGCCATCGCTTTGCTTGCCTTTCCCTTTAAAGTCTTCCTTCTTGGAATCTTTCTTCTTTTTCCCCTCACTCTTCTCCTATTAGGTTAGGCCTTTGCCCTTAGAAGAATTTGAGGAGCTCGCTTTAGTTTCCTTCGTCACTCAAAAGCCCACCAAAGTATCAGCAACCACGATTGCACCAACCCCGTCCTTCACATTTTGCCTCTGCAACTCCATTTATGCCTATGGTTGTAACCTGGACAAAAAGTTAAAGAGCTTGCCTGTGTCTGACATATTATCAATGTCAAGCATTAGAGAACTAAACTTTTTAACGTACTCTCTTACTGATCTGTCTTATTTCATCTTTTTCAAGGTATCCCTCGCGATCCAAGAAGTGTTCATCGGAAGAAATTGATCCTTCAACTCCTTCTTCATCTTATCCCACGTGTCGTTGGGATCTCTACCCGATTGATCTCCACAGAGGTTTTCGTTCTCTACCAAAGCTTGGCATCCCCATCCAAGTACATGGCCATCACGTTGACCTTCTCAACATCGGGCATCTTCACAGCCACAAAGTACTTCTCTATATCCCATAGAAAGTCCTCGAGTTCCTTGGAGTTCTTAACACTTTCCAAAACTTTGGGCTCACGCACCTTCACTATGATGCCCTCGACATGTCCAGTCTCCTGTGTTGTAAAAACACGTCTTAGGATTGTCATCTTGAACCTAGTATCCTCCTGTTCCTTTATCAACTCCGCTATTTGATGCTATAACACCTGGATTTGTTCCGTCAACATCTCCATTCGAGTGTTGTAGGAAATGATCTCCTCCTCCCTTTGAGGAATTGGGTTAATGAGTACCTTCACTCTGTTGACACATTCTGTTAAATTACTGCCTCCTTATATCTAGAAATTATGGCTCTGATTATTACAAAGGTCTTCCTAAGCATTGAATTTATCCGCAAGTCGCGCCTACTCCTTTACACGACAATCTCACTTAGATCTGTTTAAGCAAGACTCAGCCTTCCCTACGTGATCGTCGACTAACAATCTAGTTCTCGAACGCCTCATGACCCTCGCAGTGTTTAACTTTCACACTCGCAAGAAAATAACAAAAGCAATAATAATGGCAACAATAGAAGCAAAGAAGAGATATAACAATAATGTTAAACCTTTGTTACTCTCAAAGTAAACAAATGAATGGTCTCCTAGCTTTCTTTGTGGAGCAAGGCTCAAATGAGCCTTATATAGGCATCAAGGCTTGGGGAATTAGTTAGAATCCTAACAAAACTCTACTACCCATGATCACATCTTATCCTATCTGATTACATCACTATTTTATAAGATAACATGCTCATCTAAATAGGACTCTATCCGATAAGGTCTATCTACATCCTAACTATCAAGATAAAAGATTACATATGATTTATCCTTATTTACAAAGATGTCCACTATCTTTAGATAGTCCGCTCACATGGTCTTTATCCTTTAGCACTGATGTTTATACTCCATGATCTTATTCACCACGTCATCCAAGATCCCTATGACCTCTATCTGTTGATGATGAGTTAACTAAGCTAAAGCCAATCATAGCATACTAGTCCGATCCAATGCTTACCTATGTTAAGTCCATTAGCCATGGTCCATCCATTTGAACACCCACTAAGTCCTTAGTTCATCAAGAACTTAGCCTTAGCTATATCAGCTCGTACACGGTCTGAAACTCTACTAAAACTCATGCCATACCTGATTTAACGTGCTAAGTCACCTTGGAGCTTTCACATGCCACCACTATGTATATGATCTAGCTAACCTTCCATACAAGGTCCATCTCCGGCTAGTTATGAAATGCTTTCATATGTTAAGGGGCTAATACCATGTTAAGTTGGGACCAGTTATGTGAAGCCTTCCCTGCAATCACGCCAACTAAACGCTCCTCCAATAATAACAACATATAGTGACATATTTTGAAACTAACGCAAGGCGCAAACACCACCCAACTTAAATCCAAAAATAAGTCTTAGGACCAACACCTAGAACAGAACAATTCACAATCAACAAAACCCTTGTTTCATTTTTCAAAAATTGTGTAACCCACGAAACTCGATGGTTATGAATTTCTCAAACTTGGGACATGCTCAATTTATTTCCAGAATCCACATTTAAAAACACATAGAGCTTCTTGATTTTTCAGAAATAATGATCATAAGATAGGGTTTGTGTAGTTCTAAAAACTAAACAATAACAAGGTGTATGTTGAATTTCTAGAAAACTTAAACATAAAGGTGTTCATCTAAGTTTATTTCTGCTAAATGAACTTAAACTTAATTAATGAATTCTTAATCAATATTAGGATCATGTATAATTTTTATTTCAGATCTATGCAACTTTTACATCAATGAAACTTAAACCTTAATTTCCTTTTGGTTAATCAAATTAATAACAATCAAGCAAATTTAATTAAATTATAGAATTAAAATTAAGCTCTGATACCACTATTGGGAAATCATGATGGGATCTAATTTTGACCATAGCAGAATAATTACGAAACATTTTCGTATCTTGATTTTCCAAAAACCAAGATCATTTTAATTATATAAAGTTATTAACACATAAGTCAACCGAAGCTCAAACTTTTTCTTGTTGTATCCCTTGAACTATTCTCAAAATCGATCCTTCTTAACCACTATAGTTGCACAAGTGTTCGGACTATAACGGTATCTACAGAACAGGTTGAGAAAACTTTGTAACTCTTATAGAGAGAGTTAAGCAAGAAGTGCGAGCTCCATTAGAGCTTAAGCCTATTTATCAATAGGATTAGGACATTTTTGTAATTTAATAGAAATTAGAACTTTAATTAGAATTACAAATAATTTTAATTAAACACCAATTATGCTCAAATAAGTTCCATTATCTTATTTGATCCTTATTTATTAAATATCTCATATTTAATAATAAAATTTCTCAAACTTTATAATCAAGTCAAACTTGATTAAAATTACTTTGCTCTCTACAACTTATTCTATATGTGAGATTCATTAACTTCCCAAATATATTAGCAATGATTATAAATTATAATTTTAATTCATAATTAGACAATTTATAATCATAGATTACAATTGATGTTTAGCAATGCATCTTGACCACCCAAATATTTAGGTATGTTAAAGTGGTTTTGAATAACAATTTCACCTATGAGTTTTTCATATAATTCAATCCTTTTATTATACAAAGTTTTAACTAGATAGAACATGAAATTAATGTTTACTTTTTTTGAGTCCAATCATGTTAGTTCTCACCATTAACTATCGATTCAATTAATGACATTTGTGAACTATTTACAAAGTGTCATTTCAGCTTCGCCAATGATTTTCCAAATTAATACTAATTGAGAATAACGAAACATTCTCCCTAATTACTTTAGGTGATGAATCCTATCTTGATGATACAACTACCTCCATATAGTTCATGCTACATCTAATGACTACTAAGTGAAGAACCCATGATTAAATAGGTCATAACTAGTATCCAAACATAACAATCCCTATACAAGATAACTTTGGAGATCTCAAGTGAAATAATCACTTATACAATCATCATAATGCGAATTCTATAGGCATATAAGTAATGTTCCAACTGGATTTTTCATATCGGGCTAGTTTAGTGAAATTGTTTTCTAATAAGTACCTATACGTTTATTTTAGTATCTCCATATTTTAGCTTATAAGATCGACTACTTCCTTTATAAGGAAAAACAAAATATATGCTAGTATTTTTAGGTTCTGTTATTAATGTCCAATCTTAATAGAACAATGACTAGGAACAATTTAGGGATAATATATAAATGTTATATGAATCTCATAATTATAATCTCATTGTAATTTCATTTGCAATGTATAATTATCCCTGAACTTTATCATATACATCTAAACATGTACAAGATAAAAAAAATCTTTAAATATTTTGTCACTAAACTACAACTAGAGCAATTGGTTGTATGACATAAATCAATATAAGACTTTAACATTTAGAAAATATTTAAATATAACCTCATAATAACAAAAACAATTGATGATTTGATGATGTGGTCAATTTTTTGATAAGTTATCAATAATGTGACACTTTCTAATATTATTTTAGTTCACTTGCAAGCCCCACATTGTTACATCAGTAGGGCCCACTTTCTTTTATATAAAATGTTATTAATTTTAAACCGTATTTAATTCTTTTATTGCAAGAACTTATTGCTTTTCCTATGCAAATCGATCTAAGTGTTCTCCACACTCCTGCATCCAAGTAATATCAAAGCTGGGAAAAATTCACATATGTCCATAGACATAACAGGGACGATGGCAGAGAGGGTTTGATGAGCCATAAGAACTTGACAATCAAAGAATTAAAAGATAAAAGTTTTGAGAAGAAGATACCTCGTTGTAGAGGAAGCTTCAAAAGATAATGTTTCCCCAAGTTTGTGCACGCTCCTCATCTTTAACACACTTTTCCCAGCAGCCAATCTCATATTTATATTGAATGACAAGAGCATGAAAAAATGATGCATGTCCATTGCCTTTGTATTGGATACTTCGGACACTAATCGTAGGGTGCTACAAACTTCTCCAACCGAACAAAAGTGTAGACATTTATGGATCGATGAATAACATTGTAAAACAAACCTGAATCTATGATAGTTGATGTTCTTGATAAAAGTTTATTCCCTCTCTACCTTTCTTCCATGATTTTTTCTTCAATGGTTTAGAAACATTGTGGTTGTTTATCAGAAACGTTGTTATCTCTTCAAAAACATATGAACCACTTTTATATATGTTTTTGTTGTTGCATGGGTTGTTTAAAGGAGAGAGGGAAAGGGTTTTGGACTCATTTGAGCCCAACTTTTTAAGACCCAATAACTATGATCTTAGGCTCTTTTCTATTGGACTCAAATCCATAAGTGTATAGGTCACTAAATTATCTAACAAACTCCCACTTGGCCCATGTTACGACTTGATCGTTCAACAATAAAAATTTAAGTGCATATAATACATTAAATCGATCAAATCATCCTTAAGTGAATTAAGATGATTAGATCATAGCGGTCACAAGTTATACAACATGATTCCTTCGATGTATCACATAATTAACTCAACTCATATAACATTCAGTGGGTAATTCTGTAATTATTATCTCACAGAAACAATTATTGTATATAACATAATATAGATAACAAGTAAGTGAGTAAAATATAACTGTAATTGAATTCAAAAGTGTCATGAAAATTCGAGCAAGCCAATTATATGTATGTATACATGTTAGAATGCTATGCTTACAAGGACTTATCTATAATGCCTATCCGTTCAATATGGCCAACAAATGTTTTAGATAGTAAGCCTTTAGTTAACAGATCTGCTATCATTAGATTTGTACCAATATGCTAAATTAACACTTTATGTTTTTGCACTTCTTCTTTCACGGATAAGTACTTCAAATCTATGTGTTTCGCACCCTTTGAATACTTGTCATTCTTAAAGAAGAAAATAGTTGTGGAATTGTCACAATAAATTCTTAATGGTCTAGAAATACTGTCGACAATACCAAGACCTAAGATAAAGTTTCGCAATCACAATCCATGAATCAAAGCATGCCACAAATTCAACCTCTATAGTGGAAGTAGCAATGATGAACTGCTTTCCACTTTTCCACGAAATTGCTCCTCCAGCTAGTAGGAACATATAACCGAATGTAGATTTCTGTTAGTCTACATAATTGGCATAGTCTGAATCTGAGTAAACTATCACTTCGAGATGGGTTTGAGCATACATTAAGCTCCCAACTACTGATGTATAAGGAATAGACTCCATTTTCTTATGTTCCAAATCGTTTTGTGGACATTGCATTTGACTAAATTTATCCCCTTTCTGAATTGAAACTATCCTTGCGGAGCACTTTTCTATTTTAAATCTTTCTAAAATTTTCTCGATATAACCTTTCTGAGACAATCTTAACAATCCTTGTGATCTGTCACGGAATAATTCAATTCTTATCATATAGGATGCCTCACCCATATCTTTCATTTCGAAATTATTAGAGAGAAAATTCTTTACATCATATAACAAAACCATATTATTAGCAATAAGAAGGATATCGCCAACATATAGGAATATTATAATGAACTTGCTCCCACTGATCTTCATATAAATACATCGATCAACAATGTTTTCTACAAAAATGTAAGACATAATGGTATCATTAAACTTAAGATACCATTGTCGGGAAGCCTGTTTCAGTCCATATATTGACTTCTTTAATTTACACACTAATTTATCCTTTCCTATGGTTTTAAAACCTTTTTGTTGTTCCATATACACTTCTTCTTCCAAGTCACCATTTAGAAAGGAGGTATTTATGTCCATTTGGTGAAGCTCTAAATCAAATGAGCCACCAGGGCCATAATAATTCTTAAAGAGTCGTTCTTTGAAACTGGAGAGAAGGCCTCTTTATAGTTAATGCTATCCTTTTGAGTATGACCTTTGGTAACAAGTCTGGTTTTATACCTTTCGATGTTGCCTTGTGAGTTACGTTTGGTCTTAAGACCCATTTACAACCCATTTGCTTTGCACCTTCCGACAACTTAACTATTTCCAGACTTTGTTGTCATCCATTAATTTCAACTCTTTTTTTATAGCATTAAACCATTTTTCAGAATTGTTACATTCAATGGCTTGTTTGAACGAGACTGGATCCTTATCAATGCTCAAGTCACATTCATGTTTAAGTGAGTAAACTTCATAGTCACTTGAAATAGCTGGTCTTCTCTACCTTACAGTCCTTCGTAATGCTACTTCTTATGGAATTACTTGATCATTTGTAACTTGAACATCATTAGCTGGTTCTTCTTTAATATGTTCAATTTGTGGAATTGGAACATTAATTTGTTGTTCCGGTATGTTGCGTATTTGTGACGCAACAAGAGGAATAACAACCGATGGGATCACGTTTGATGTAGTAGTTTCTACTCGATTCTCGTGAATGTCTACTTTTCGTGATTCTCCACTCCTACTGATTTGACCATTTCTAATGAACTGAGCATTACCAGACTCAACTTTTCTTGTACTATGGTTAGGATAGTAAAATCTGTACCCCTTTGACTTTTCAGAATAGTCGATGAAAAAACCACTAATAGTTCTTGCATCAAACTTCTTTTCATATAGATTATACAGCCTTACTTCTCCCAGACAACCCCAAATGTGAAGGTGTCATAAACTAGGTTTCCTTCCTGTCCACAGTTTATAAGGTGTCTTAGTAACTACTTTACTAGGAATCCTATTAAGCAGATATGCAGCGGTCTTTAATGCATGCATCCACAATGATAATGGTACAGTACTATAACTTAACATACACTTAACCATATCTATAGGAGTACGATTTTGTCTTTCTGCTACATCATTTTGTTGCGGTGTACCAGGCATTGTGTATTATACATATATGCCTCGACTTGTAAGAAACTTTGCAAATGAACCTAGACATTGTCCACTTTCATCAAGTTTTCCATAATATTTACCACCTCTATCGAGCCCACTATCTTTACTTTTCTATTTAACTGCCTTTCTACCTCATTAATGAACACCTCTAAGATGTCCACAGACTGAGATTTTTCATGCAACAGATAAATATAAACATATCATAAGAAGTCATTAATAAAGGTAATGAAATATTTTTCACTGCCCAAAGAAGGAACGTCGAAAAAACCATAGATGTTAGTGTGTATTAATTCCAGTAATTCATTACTTCTTCTGGCTGGATGCTTTGATATATGTTTGGATTGCTTGCCTTTAATACAATCCACACATATATCCTAGTCAACAAAATCCAATGGAGGTAAGATTTCATTTTGCACTAACCTCTGTACCCTTTCCTTGGACATATGAATTAATCTTTTATGCCACAAAAAAATAGAACATTCATTTTGTGCATTACGTTTACTTCCTATAATTTGGTCAACATGAAACAGAGATTCAACAAATCCAACATCAAGATTGAAATAATATAAACAATCAATTAAAGTACTAGAACCATAATAGTACTTGTGTTTATACAATGAAAAGAACACCGTTTCCAATCTTAAATTGAAATCTTACATCATCCAACTTTGCAACAGAAACTAAATTCCTAGGACATTCAAAAACATAAATACGCTTTTCTAGATCTAGGTAATACCTAGTGTGCAAGATCAATCTATACGTCCCAATGCCCTCTATTCATGCCTTCATTCTATTCCCTATATATAAGAACTTTTCAATTTATGGTTTGGATTGAAAGGAATCTCTGTTTAACATATGACACATGAGCAGTTGCACCAAAATGTAACCACCAGATATTATTAGGCATTTTAATAATATTTTATTCAAAACATACTGAGACATAGTATGCACCTTTCTTTTTGAACCAAGTTTTTCTTTTAGAGCAATCCTTCTTGAAATGACCAGGTTTCTTGCAGAAGTGGCACCTCTTATCTTTATAGATTCGACCCTTATTAACTTTTCTAAGAGCTTTGTCCTTATCTTTGCCTTTCTTTCTTGGTTTGTTCTTGCTGTTACTAGCTCTTGGATGAAATGTGAGATGAACAGAGTGCTCCTTCATTTTCTTCAATCTCCCATCCTCCTGAACCAACATGGCCTTAATCTCTTGAAGGTACCATTTCACTTTAATAGTGTTGTAATTCACTTGGAATTGACCAAACTCTAGAGGAAGTGAGTTAATAATGAACTGTACCAGAAAGGACTCACTCACATCCATACCCATGGATTTCAGCTTTGTAGCTAGGTTTGACATATGAGTTACATGATCGTGAATGGGCTATGACTAGTCAAATTTTTTGGTTGTTAGCTCACTCATTAAAGTCCCTACTATGTACTTGTCAGCTATATCAGATTGGGAGTATTCCTTAAGCTTCAGCATGAACTCCTTTGCATTGTCCCTCTTAGGCATTGATGGCTTCACATTTTCTGCGATTGTCATTAGCATCAAATTCAAGCTCAGTCTGTTAGACCGTTCTTAAGCCTCATAATAAGACTTGTCAGCTTTAAAACTAATCTCAGTTATGGCTGTGGGCTTTACGTCTGAAACTATGGCCAAATCCAAATCCATTACACCCATTTAGAACTAGATTTGTTCGAACCAATTCGCATAATTCAGACCATTGAACTTGATCAAGCCATTTCCTAAAACAAACAAATTAGTTGATGCTGCAAATACAATATATAGCCCATGCATTAAAGCTTTGAGTAGAATTAATAGCTTCAGACAATAACAAACTTATATATGTATATATATATATATATATATATAAGTCCACCTTTGGGTGATTCTTAAACATATATCCACAATCTATGATGATGCTAATATATATATACACACTTTGATAGACAATCAATCATACTCAAGCTAGTATGCATGTTATCTTTGGATATATAAACATATTCACTAAGTAGGTCGATAAGTCTCTTTAATGTTATTAATTATAAGCAATGGTCCACCTTTGGCTCCTAGTGTTATAATTAATAATCTCAATTATTCAGTTAAACCTTTACGTCATTTTAATAGCATCATATCAACATGAACAATAGAAACAATCACAATTAGATGTTTAATATTTTCCAGCTAGGCTACTTTGGTGATAAACAAGCTTTCAATGCAATAAACATTTAATTAGACAATTATCATATATGACAAAATTTAAATTAATTAGTTTGGTCACTTTGGCGACTAACAAACTATTTTAAATTACCATTATGCTATATAGCACATTCAATATATAATAAGAAAATTTAGTTCCAAACATTGCATAATATAAAATATTCAAAGTACCAAACAAAACATATAATATGGCACTAATTTTCAAAATTGTATTATGCATAGAAAATAAATCAATTATGAATTAAATAATCTATTATGACCCATCACAAAATTGTTTTACTTAGGGTTAAAGTCCATAATTTAATTACTTAATAATCAACGTTGCGTAATATAACCCAAATTTAAAATCCATCAAGTTAAGTCATAATCGTTTAATAACCCAATCTAATCTTTTAATGGCCCAAAGGTCTAAAAAATAGCCCAAAAAATAAGTCTTAGGCTAAAGGAGCCCGTCTGGTGCATAGTGTCAGGTAAGTTTGTGCAACGTCTGGTGCGTTCAGTTTATGTAGTGTCTGGCGCGTGTACTGCCACTTCACCTTCTTCGTCAGATGGGGCACGTGAAAGTCACATGCCCCATCTTCCTCCAGATGCCACTTCTGGTTCACTGTAATTTTTTTTTCATTCTTTCATGGGTTTGTTTCATACCATAAGCCATCCCAAACCTTAAATCCATGAGCATCCCTTCCTAATGTTATAGTCCATAGAAAAAAGTCTTCAAATTTGGTTCAAGAAAAATCACGGTAATAACCAAACTTTTCATTTTAAGAACTAAGCCTTTTCGTTTCTTTTCAACAACCATAAACAAATCTTTATAGAAACAGAAACTTTATCGCAAACAGAACCAGAACACTCAACAAGACATTATGTTTGATTTTGTTTACGTAACACATTAAGCTCATCAACACGTTAAATTGGTTTTTGTTCCATTTCAAAAACGAACACAACATTCCAGAAACGAAAACAACATGCAACACCGTGGCTCTGAAGCCAATTGTAGACATTTACGGATCGATGAATAACATTGTAAAACAAACCTGAATCCATGATAGTTGATGTTCTTGGTAAAAGTTTATTCCCTCTCTACCTTTCTTCCATGATTGTTTTTGCAGTGGTTCAGAAATGTTGTGGTTGTTTATCAAAAAACACTATTATCTCTTCAAAAACATATGAACCACCTTTATATATGTTTTTGTTGTTGCATGGGTTGTTTAAAGGAAAGAGGGAAAGGGTTCTAACTCTTTAAGACCTAATAACCATGATCTTAGGCTCTTTTCCGTTGGACTCAAATCTATAAGTGCATGGGCCACTAAATTATCTAACAAAAAGAAGACTTTTGTAAACTATAGTTGGAAACCATATCTGCGACAGTTAAGCGCCTGAGGGTTCTCCATAGATTTCCGTAAGGAGAAAAGATAAAGGTAGTATAGTTGTAAGTCATATGATCTGCAACCAGAGAGTGAGGCCTATTTGCGAGGATAATATCGTTCTTGGTGAAACACTTTTCAACAGTTTAGGGAGAATATAATGCAAGCGCAGATCGGTATCTTATCTAAAGGTGACGAATAGGGCCGTACTTCTTCAGTAAATTCTCAAGTGATCGGTGAAGTGGTTGTTTAACAAGGTGGAGGTGTCCGATTATGGGTAAAGATAAAGGACTTGGTGGTAAACTCTTGTTACGATGCAGCAAATGTTTGACGAGTAAAACTGACGCAAAGATAGCGAGGAAGAAGCAGAGGTTTTCCATGGCGAAGCTAGAGAAGTTTACAGGCATGAAAAAGATTAATATACCCGGTGCTTAAGCAAGTCATTCCTTTTTATCAAGGACCATCTCTGCTATGTTGACAAATAGATAAGTAACAAATTAATTTCTAACGACTTACTCCCGGAATTGACTCGGTAATTTGCATTTTAAGCTTAACATAGAATACACAAGACATATGACAAAAGAGACATGTTTCTTCGACAAACCAGTTCGATGCCAAAAACGATTTTGACTATAAAATGGAGAGAAAATGGACATTCCAGTTCAAGATAGGTGTTTGACTAAATTTTGGACTGGAGAACACAAAACCTTCAAAGGCTTTTCCTTTTAGAGATTGAGTACAGATGTAAGGCTCATATCTACGTCAAGTCCAACTTGAGCCCACTCAAAGCACTGAATTAATGTTCCTAGTGCCAAGGAGACCATGAGTGTCAAACTTGATTGGCATGTTAGGCAAAACATGCCTAATACGACAACAAAGAAGGTTCATTCTCCTTCCTATTTGACAACAAAGATGGTTCATTCTCTTGCCTATAAATAGGCAGGAGATGAACAAAGAGAATATATGGGAAGAGAAAAAAGAGAGACGTGAGGTGAGAGAGAAAAAAGAAAGGGAAACAAAAATATTCTGTATATTATTATGGGTCTAGTTTTTCTCCTTACAATGCTCCAATTTTTCAGTAGTAAAATTCTTCTATCCTTGCC
>JANQAP020000253.1:834330-847488 GCA_026874005.2 Erythroxylum coriaceum
TCATGTCAGTTTGATTTTGAATACTTGATGCTTCAAGTCAGCAAGTTTTTAGGGTTTTTTTGCAAAGCTTAACTCCTGCACTTGATTCAGCAACATATCCTGTTTTAAGTAGAACATTAAACTGAATCGGTTTTTGCAAGGCACAGATGTTCGTCTGTGAGCACCTGACGCCAGTTCTATTGACAACCAGAGTGTTTGGTTGTTATTGCCATCAAGAGAATAGACTTTATACGTCTGATGTCATTTAATGACTGCCACCAACAGCACCTCACCTCCATGCAAATTTATAGCAAGTTGTTGAAGAAATATTAAACAATATGTGTGTATACTTATAAATTTATGTCGTAAGACTCTCCATAATTTTATTTGGACACGGAAAATTTTACAATTAGCAATTATTCAGATTTTCAACGGAAGAGCAGCAGATGGTGTGTGTGTGTGTCCGATGGATAGATTGAACAGGCTGAGTTAGACATGAGCCGAGCAATGTCCATTGTCTGCCAGAATGTACCTATACTTGCAGTCTTGGTTTCAGTTGTAACAAGTTTTCTGTAGTATGTGATCTAAGAGCATTCCCTTCTAGAATATAATGTTGTTAGGTAGTTGATGCTTTACTTGGAAAAAGATGCATTAACCCGTAGAATGTGAAGGCAAGGCAGTTCCAGAAGTTATTCTATCGAACCCAGAGAAGTTAATCATTGCGAAATGTGTACAGTAGAACTACCCATGTCCAGAAAGGGTGCTATGCTTGTGCGTCTGTTGAAGTAATTTGTGGATTCATAGTGTTAGATAATTCTAATAAATTCTTTTACCTACCACCCAGCCTCGGTATGTGAATGCAAGCCTTGAATGCATATATACATATATCATCTCTTCTCTTCAACTGTTACAGCTCACTCATCCTCATGGAGATAACACATTTCTCTTTTCTTGGTATCTCTACCATTGTTCTCTTCTCGTTTGTTCCTGTTACTTCTGCTAGTCTTTCTTTCAACTTCTATGCAGCTTCGTGCCCATCAGCAGAACTAATGGTTGCCAACACAGTGAGGTCGGCTTCCTCTGTTGATCCAACCATCCCAGGAAAGCTCCTGCGCTTGCTCTTTCATGACTGCTTCGTGGAGGTGAGAGACTTATCCCGTCGTCGTTTCTGCTTAAACGTAGCTCACTGACATTCGTTCATCACTAGCATCAGTTAATTTCACCTGTTCCTCGGAATGACCGAAAACGAAACTGAAAGAGCATATAACCCACTAAGCAATTGAGGAGTACCAGCTGAGCTTATTCTTTATCCTACCAAATGAGTTATTATAACATCTATGGTCAACGAGATTACAAGAATCGAATCAAATTTCTCGCCAACCACCAGAAATGTCATGAACTTCAATTCACTCTTTTCCACGACCAGAATACAACTAGGAACTGCGATATTTTCAACCACAAAATGTTGAAGACAATTGCTTTCTTGTTTATTGCAGGGTTGTGATGCATCTGTATTGCTAGAAGGAAATGCAACTGAGCGGAGTGATCCTGCAAACAGGTCTCTTGGAGGATTTTCAGTTATCAATTCAGCTAAAAGAGTCCTTGAAATCTTCTGCCCAGAGACAGTTTCTTGTGCTGATATAGTTGCTTTGGCCGCCAGAGATGCTGTGGCCATTGTAAGAAACCAAAAACTATAATGCGACATTCCTTAAACTGCTTGTATGCTTCAGTTTGTTGGATAATTGTTCGTTTCTGTTAAACTGAAAACAGGCTGGTGGACCCTTGGTTCAAATTCCAACTGGTAGGAAGGATGGAATGGTTTCCTTGATTGAAAATGTTCGACCCAACATTGTAGATACAAGCTTTTCCATAGACGAGATGATTAAGATCTTCTCCTCCAAAGGTTTATCCCCGGAGGACCTCGTCACCCTGTCAGGTCTATCGCTTCAAACTGGACAATGATTACAAGCGGTTGGCAACTAGTTTTTTTTTTCCCCTGTCAAAAGATTAATTTTAAACACATAAAGAGTACAACAATGTCATGATTGTGACAACAGACTTTTAACTGAATATTTAATGACTTCATGCATTGGATATATGCAGGAGCTCATACAATAGGATTAGCTCATTGTAGCTCGTTCAGTGACCGGTTCCGAGAAGACTCTAAGGGGAAGCGTGGTCTCGTTGACTTCTCTCTGGACGGTATCTATGCAAATGAGCTAATGAAGAAGTGTCCCCCGGGGGCAAACCCATCAATAACAGTCGACAATGATCCCGAAACATCCGCCACATTTGACAATCAGTACTACAGAAACCTGATAAACCACAAAGGTCTTTTCCAATCGGATTCTATTCTTCTTGGAGACGAAAGAACAAGGAAACAGGTAGAGGATTTCGCTAATGATCAACAACTGTTTTTTCAGAGTTGGAGCCAGTCCTTCTTGAAACTAACCATCCTTGGAGTGAAAACAGATAAAGTAGGGGAAATTCGACAATCTTGTTCAGTGAATAATGGGTGAGGGTGCAAAAACAATGACTCAAAAGTTTCCACTGGTATAAGAAAACAGTACATAAATAATTAGTATTCACTTATTCTTGTGACCAAAACTAGAAGAAAGCAAACTCTCTCAAAAGTAGCATGGGCAATAAATGCTTGTCAGAAGATGTTTAAAACATCCAAACTACTACATGTTATGGAGCTTTTGTATCGAAGAAGGTTGTTTAAATTTGTTCTGTTTGTGCTCCAAGAACTGTATATCCTCTTTCCCATCAAAACCAGGTGAAAGGCTGGGAATTAGCCAAAGAAAGGAAATAACTATTCGTGCTTCCTGACATTTTGCTCTAGTTTTCCCGCTTTTCATGACCAGTGCTATAATGGGCAATTTGTCAGTGTTTAGTACATAGTACCGCATGTTCTATTTTCTATCTGCAGAACTTGTTCGAGGCTTGATTGGATTATGATGATCCATGACGCCAACATTCAGTGTCAATCGAATGTTTTTCCTCTATTTTGCTGATTCTCCTCCCCAAAGAATAAGGAATTTTGCACAATGATACTTTTATTTCCTGTCAAATTGATGTGGTATTGAAACATGAAACACGACAGAAATTTCTCATTTTAATTCAAATGTGAAATCTGCAAACAATTGGACCACAAGTTGCTTAACGTACAAGGATCAGAAACTTGATTTGGACTTCAAAGGAACAACTTTCTGGTTGCTTGCAATACATAAATGGTATCAGCAAGCAAAAAGACGTAGACTTGGGAAATCAATTGTTGCTCAATGATTACCGACTTTCTGCAGTGTTATTCATCATCAAGATTAATAATTGCTGATAATAGATAAGCCAGTTTGATCTTAACCGGTGGGTTCCCTGCTAAAAGACTCGGGGACTAGCACTTGATGCAGAGGTTAATTTGGTTGGTAAAAACAACACATACACACAGAAGCAACTGAGCAAGAACCAACACGCCAAGAGTCCAGCGTTTTAGAAAACATGCAAGAGCAACCGAGTCTGAACTGATCTAACAACCGTGCGTGGGTACGCTCCCTCGTCGGTCAATTTTCGATTGGAAAAACAATGAAAAAGAACATAAAAGACAATAAGTTGGTCAGAGAACATGGTAAAAGAGAGAGAAGGACTGACCTGTGTGGTCAGGAATTGTCCAGATGTCCTGCAATATTGTCATCTGCCTCTTTCATTTGACAACTCCAAAGTTTTCCCCTTCTCCCAAGTTCCTCCTCCGGACTCTTCCCTGCATGAGCTTCATTAACAGTGTTCCTGGTCACAGACACAGAACCGAACCTTCCATGGCTTTACCGCTAAATCCATGTATCTTTCATGCCACTTCCTCCACTAAACCACTGGCTTTCAATCCGCTCCCTCAAACTCCTAAACTGACTTCGTCTACAACCATTCACGTGAGACCAGTACACATGAAAGCAAGCAACCAGATAAAGTGCCACGCAGAACTGTCAAGTACTTTACCTTCGTCAATAAGTGAAGAGCGTGACGTGAAAGTAGTTGGAGAGAGTTTGGTGGCGAATTATAATTGGAGGGAGGAATGGTACCCTCTTTATCTTACTAGAGATGTACCAAATGATGCACCTCTGGGCCTCACTGTTTTTGATAAGCGGATAGTGTTGTATAAAGATGGCCATGGTGAGCTTCGTTGTTATGAGGATCGGTGCCCACATAGGTAAAAGAAACCCTGTACCGCTAGTAGCTTCTCTGTATGACACTTGAATTGGGCATAAGGGATTTACCAGTAACTTTTGTTCTTCATGGTGAACTTATTTTCTGAATGATTGTCCATAATTGTTTTTCATTTTCTCTGGATATTGGAATTTTGTTCCATTAAGTGCTGAGAACCGGAAAGCAATTGCTTTTGTTTAGGCTTAGTATGGCGAAGGGAAGATTTTTGGATGCGATACTTAAATTACCGATTCTTTATGCAGTTTAGCTCCATCAATGATGAATTCTTGGCATTCTTGTGGTAATTTTAGGCTATGAATTATGAAAGTTACTTTGACTTGGTTCATTTACTTTTCAATTTGGCTTTGGTTGATATTAGATTAGCCAAACTATCAGAAGGTCAGCTGATAGATGGAAGGCTTGAATGTCTATATCATGGTTGGCAGTTTGAAGGGGAGGGTAAATGTGTGAAGATACCTCAGGTTTGTCCTCATCTCCATGGGCTCAGGTTCCCTTGTTAATATGAACTATCTTGATCTACTAATATCTTCATGGCAGCTTCCTGCAAGCGCTGAAATCCCGCGGTCTGCTTGTGCCAAGACCTACGAGGTGAGGGACTCCCAAGGTGTTGTGTGGATATGGATGTCTCGAGAGACCACACCTAATGTGAGTAAACTACCTTGGTTTGAGAACTTTGCGCGACCAGGGTTTCAAGATGTTTCAACCATCCATGAGCTTCCTTATGATCACTCCATACTTCTCGAAAATCTGATGGATCCAGCACATGTTCCGATTTCACATGACAGAACAGACTGGAGTGCAAAAAGAGAAGATGCTCAACCTCTATTTTTTGAAGTGACAGAGCGCACAGATAGGGGTTTTGCAGGGTGGTGGGGTAGAGAAGAGGATCAAAGCAGGAGAAACTTCTTAAGGTTTGAAGCCCCTTGCGTCCTATCTAATAGCCTTGAAACCGTTGATGAGAAGGGAGAGAAAAATTACTTCTCAGGCCTTTTCCTCTGTCGACCAACCGGACAAGGAAAATCCATGCTTATTGTAAGGTTTGGATCAACAACAAGATCGACGTTTGCGATGAAGTGGATTCCTGAATGGTACTTTCACCAGAATGCATGTAAGGTCTTTGAACAAGATATGGGATTTTTATCATCTCAAAATGAGATTTTGATGACGGAAAGAATCCCAACAAATAAACTGTATCTCAACTTGAGGTCATCAGATACATGGGTAGCTGAGTATAGGAAATGGATGGACAAAGTAGGGCATGGAATGCCTTATCATTTTGGCCACACCACAATTTCTTTGCCTCAAGTACCTGCCGTTGTTGAGCATGCACCTGCAGGTCTTGTTGCCGGTGCTTCAGCTTCTTTACCAGCCAAAGGGGGAATCGGGGCAATCCATGCACCCAACCTCGCCAATCGATACTTCCGCCATGTAATACATTGCAAGGGATGCAGCGCTGCAGTGAAATCCTTCACCATTTGGAAAAATACTCTTTCTGCCATAGCTCTTGCCTTCACTGCTTTGGCAATTCTAGCTTCTGGGAGGCAATGGAAGGCTTTTCTACTAATATCAGCAAGCTTGTGCTTAGCCGCAGTTTATGCATGCTCCACTGCTATAGCCATGAACACAACAAACTTCATAAGAACGCACAGGAGATTATAAAATGGTGATGCAGTCCCATATTTAGTCCCATTGGGTGATTTCACTGGATAGTTTACGGTAGATAGGAGTTGTGTTGTGAGGTCTGTATGTACCCATTGATTCTATTACCTGGAGACTCGGAATTCATGGCAAGTCTTTCCAAAATCTTCTTATATTTATGTCTTGTGGAGGAGGTGGAGCATGACTTTTAAGTTGCAAATGAATACCAGATTGACTAAGGAGTTCCCCCGAAATTAATTGCAGATGAAATACTAGATTGACTAAGGAGTTCCCCCGAAATTAATTGCAGCTGAGCAAGATCAAATTACAATTTAGCAGTTCCAAAATAAAGGCTTTAATCAAGAAAATGGCAATAACGACGAAAACAAAACAATCCTAAAATCTTCAACTCCATTCTATTATAGTCCAATGCATCAAAGAAATGGATTTTCAAACGGTTAGAATGATGCTTGACTAATCATAATTGCATCTGCATCTGAATCAATATTTATGGCCTTTGAAAACCTTACCATTTACAAGCGATCCCAGTAAAAAAAGGGCGACCACCTCGAATTACTAGGATTACAATGAAACAGCGTGTATTAATATTACATGAATCTTTAGCACCTCAAAACTTGAGCCATCTCTTTTCTTTTTCTCTACTAGCAACTGCAGTTGATGCAGAACTACGGGTAGCCTCAGCTTCTGCCAAGGCTTTGCGAGTCTCATTTAACTTCCTCATGGCAGCCTCATACACCACCTTTTCTTTTTTGTTTCTACTCGCCATCTCTTCAAGCTTTTCCACACGAAGCCGCAAGTCCTTTATCTCATCATCGTAAGCAATCAGATCTCGTCTATCCACCTTTTTCTCCCCTGGGCCTTTATTTAACTGCCTCTTCGCTGATCCATTGTTCAAGGCTTTACCATGCATCGCAAGTTGGCTGTTAATCAGACTGAAAACATCTGGTCTCATTTCTTCTTCATCTTCTATTGCCCTTAACGCAGCAGCCAACTTCTTCTCCTGTTTTCTCTTCCCTCCTCTGCTTCGCTTTTTCCCCAGATTTTCTTTCCTCCCTTCCCCCTTTTGAGACTCCAATGCATGATCAAGAGATTGCTTTGGCTTGAGCACCTTGACAGAAATGGGGTCCAGCATTCCCTGCCCAGATACACCTAAGCCCATCCCTTCACGGTAACCCATATTCGCCATCATCTTGGAAGCTATACCCCGAGTGTGATTCTCCCATTTTGCAAATATGGCAGTTTCTGTTTGAACACCTCTTTGTAACATTGAGCTGTCAAGAAATCCTAAACCTTCCACACTTTCTTCAAAGTCACTACTATTATATTCTTCTGAGATTGAATCACTTTCTTCTTGATCACTCATTAAAGCATGCACAGACAATGTCATAGCTTCACTCCCAAGCTTTACAGAACTCCCATCATCACGGAAAACAACTTCACCAACACTGAGTTTGTCATCCCAGGATACAAGTTCAGCTTCCCTCCAGATTCCACCATTACTCTCCGAGACTGCAAATATATTAGTCCCTACTAGCGATTCATCCCATACTGGTGGGACATACTTCTTCAAAGCAGACAATGACACATCAAACCCTGCGGACAGTATGAACCACGTCAACTCTGAGATATTAGTAACTACTGGTTAATAAGCAAATACAACAGTGCGCCGACATACGCACACATGAGCACAAAACACAGTGCACATGAGCAACACCATAACGTACATGAATCACTAAAGAGCGAACATTGATCTGGGAAAGCATAAGAAGCCAGTCTGACCAAATTGTGTATGCACCACAAAATGTTTAACCAGAAGCAGGACAAGTGCCATGCACAAGTTAGCCAAGACATTAAATCAAAGGTCAAAGGGATACCTATACATGATTCATAACAAACATATTATTAGTTTGCCCGAGCATAGCTTTTAATCTTTATGACAAAGTGACATGTTACAAAATTTTCACAATTAGAGATTTAAATATAACACCCTCCTAGTGAAGATATATGAAGGTGAAGATATATAGAAGTTGCTTTTTTAGGATATAGGAAAGTAACACCTTCCTGGAACATATTTCCTGTGTTGTTCAAAATATCAGGAACCGCAGACGTTAGAAATCAAACATCTAGAATAAATTCCACAGCCTACAGGTCTACAAGAAACATGATTGTAACATACCATGTGATAAGCGGCAGTTAGTACCAAATCGACATCGTTCTTGCAGAAAAAACTTGCATATCTGCACTTGGTTGGTTTATCATCAGTACATTGACCATTGAAACCAATTAACTTTTATCTCAAGACTAGCTCAAAAACGTGATTTCAGCAACTATATCATATTTTCCCGAAGCAATAAGCATTTTGCAGTTAGCCTTTTCAAAAACAGAAAAATCACATTCACTTATGTCATGTCTTTGAAACAAAATCACATTCACTTATGTCATGCCGTTGAAAATAAAAAGTTGACAAAGAAGGTCAGAGGAAGAAAAGGAAAACAAAACTTATTAAATGCATCAGATAAGGCGTGTCATTGAGATTCATGTCCTGAAAAAGTTATCGGTCAGAACTAAGGATGTCCTAGAGCAAATGCATCGAGTAAAAGATAAGGTCAAATATGAACAAATGCATGTAATTCTACTAACCTGACTGCAGACTAGATGCAAGACTTTAAGAAAAGTTTCTTTCAAACAATTGAACAGAAAAAAGAAAGGCAATTTCGCAAAGATCAAGCAGACACAAAATAAAAAAACGAAAGGGTGGAAATTCACGAATTCACATATTATATGTTGATATCCATCTTGACATGCATAAAATGTCAACCAAAACACAATCAATGAAAAAAGACGTTTCAACATAGAGGTTAGAACCAGTGTAGCAAGGAACTCAAGCATAGTGAGTCCCAAATAGTGTAAAGAAGCGATACACTATAGTTTTTACAGACACATTACATATTAAAGAAGAAAAACTTTTTTGAGGACTAGAAGTAACTGTTAAAAAAGCTTCTTTCAAACAATTGAACAAACGAAGAACGAGGGAATTTGAAAGATCAATCAGACACATAAAAAATGCACACGAAAAAAAGAGATTCACGTATTGAATGTTGATAGCCATCAATGAAAACAAAAGTTCTTGAAAAGAGGTCAGAATCAGTGCAGTTAGGCACTCTAGCATTGTGTAAGAGGATCCCCAAATAGCATGAAAAAGCAATACATTTAAAAGACAAAGACAAAATTGGCAAATTTAACGCACCAACATTTTCTCAGCTGTAGGTGTCAGGAAAGAGATCTTTGCAGTATCAGAATCTTCAAACCTAACAACTTCACCATTATACCAACGCCCATCGATGTAACGGAATCTACACTTTGATCCAACAGAGTAACTTTGCTCCTCCAAAGGTTCTGGTTTAACATCAGTTTGATCAAGTGGTTCTACTTTGACATTGTCAGCAGTAGTATTGGAGTCATGCAGTCCTGCATCCACTTCTCGTAATAAACGAGCACGTTTTAGGTGAAGGAGCCCATCCTCTGCATCTTTAATGGCCTGAACAAGCTCCTCCTGAACCTGAGATAGTAAAAAAAAAAAAATTTAAGCCACTTCCAGAAATCATGTTTTTCTTTTAGCTCAGCCAACTTCCACAAACTTCAGTAAGTGATGTGAAATGAAAACTAAAGAGTGAAAGAATCAAGTTACCTAATAATTAAAGGCACATATAAATCTACATACAACGCACAACTAGAGGCACATGTTTATCTACATCTTCTAAAAGATTATATAGTTATACACATCTGACTACGCATCTTCCCCACAATTAATGCTTCTTTTAGAGAAATAATCTGCATAAACTATTTGAAAGGGAAAAAAAATCATAAAACAGGTGCCAAGTAAAGTTTCCCTTCCGGAAGATTTGTGCCAAAACTGAAGCAGGTTACAATGGCATGTTACCAGGTCAGCACGCTCTAGATGCCCTGCAGTTTGGAGAAAATGAAGCTCTAGATTCTATATGCAAACATAATTTGAGTAACCAGTACAATAGACACAATGACAAGCTGGTAAGCCGTTTCTGAAGCAGAGCAGACAGAGAAGACCAAGGAGCTGGGTGTTCAACTTATTCCCTAAAGAAGTGTTCCGCTTTCAGTGCTAGCGAAATCCAGAAATGCAAAGAACGCGTTACCGGTGAAATTTCTCTGAGAGGCAGCAATACAAAGTAGTTTAACGTTTATCAAATTTATAGGTCAAATCTTTTATGGGTAAAATCTCGGCGCTGTGCCTATGGAAGGATGAACAACAAAAGGACAAAACTAAAAATTTAATCATGATCCGGAATCAGATTCTAACCACGAAATACTCACATAACAAACAATCATATGAATACACCCTGAATTGAAGGGTGAGCATAAAGAAAGAAGAAGAGGAGGAGACCAGTATACCGAAAGAAGCTCAAGATTGGAGGGGTCAACAGCAAGAGCATCGCCCAGGGCAGAGAGTGAATCTTTCTGCTCCTGCAACTGAATCTCCAGCTGATTCTCTAAAGCCCTCTCTTCCTCGCTCCCCATTACACTAAGTACAGTCCCAAATCGAGAGATACGAAGAACAAGAAAGAGGACAGAACCTTCTCCATAAAACCGACACAAGGTGGGCTGGCCGGGTCTGTTTGTTTCTTGGTGAAAGCTTTACGGTATCGTTTTCACTAAGTTAGAAAGTAATATTTTGAGATGTGAAAAAATGAAACATAAAATTTGAAAAACGGTTCCTACGTGTTTATGGGTATGTTTAGTGGATCATTCAGAATGGGCAATGAGTATCTTTAGTGGATCATCTAGGTTGGGCCACGGGTATGTTTAGTTGGTCACTATGTTTTTAAAAATTTTATTAATCAAATCAACAAATTATTAATGAACTAATGTCTTAAACTGAATTGTCAAAACTATAAAATATTGGTAACTTAATTAAAATTTTAAAAAAATGAATACTCAATTAAAAACATCTTTAAAAATTAAATATTTTAAAATCAATTATCTTATCAACAATATTACGTTTTTTAATCAATTATAGTTGTAATTCATGTACTCTATTTTAAATTAACGTATTTAATTTTTATTCCAAATTCAATCAAGTTTAAATATTTAAATTCAAGTTTATTGAACTAATTTTGACTAGTTACTGTTAAGTAAATATAAATCTGAATAATTTATTACAATTAATTAAATCAAAAAAGTATTAAATTTAAACTCAAATATAATTTTACCTAAATATTTAAATTTAGTTCTCAATTTAATTAAATAAAATTTGATCTATGAATTTTAAATCGAATCAATTTTAAATAAATTTATTATTCTTATAACTTAAAAAAAGGAGTCCATAAATCAGTTGGCTAACCCTAAGGTTATATTTGATTGGACATGAAATTTTAATATAATGGAATGAAATGTAATGATTTATAATGGAATGGAATATAAATAGATGTAATACCAGAAATTTGTTTTTTAAAGGAACAGAAGGATTCATAATATAATATAGTGAATATTGTTTATTATTTTACATTTCATCCTAACCCTCTCAAGTCGTAAGTAATTTAATTTTACTGTTTAAGATGAAATGAAATATAACGTAAAACTTTCTCTTTTCATCATATTTTATTCCATTTTATTATAAATCTTTCGTTCAGATGATAAAATAGTATTACATTTTATTTCATTCCATTAATAAATACTCAATCAAACATGACATAAAATGCAAAGATCCACTTTGCAGCAGGACCATTACTCAAAAAGCAGCCAACTTTGAATTGTTGATGATACCGGTGCTTTTCTTCAGCTATTTATGCCGACATACGGAGCATTAATTTTATGTTGTTGTCTTAATTTGCTATATTCATTACCATCGCAATTAATATATGCACGGCGGTTTGTGGAACAACGCTTACCATGTTTTCCCCACAAATTACTGATGAATCCAGAACATTGGGCTTTTATCACCCTCGCTTGATTCCTGTGGAGATGACTCGTTAAGCCACTAACCCATAAATGAGAGCGATAAGTTCTTTATTTTGCTCTCTGACAACCTTTTCATCAGCACTTAGATTTTTTCATTAGCCGACTGAAAATTCAGTTAATTTGTTCTAATTTTGTTTTTGCTTCAAAATAATATTATTTTGGATTTGTTTATACATAAAAAGACGTCGTACTTATTTCTGTCTGTAAATTAGCTAATCTTTTGTACATAAAGCAACACAATCAGGACCATCTTATTTTAACTACCGAACATAATACTGTTAATAATAACAAATTGCTTCCGGTAGCCAGGATCTGGAATTGGATGTCCTGCAAAACTCAGGAATCTGAAGTTGGATGACTGCTTGCGCTCTAGTGCCTGCAACACTTTGCTCAAAAGGAAACCATATAGCTTGCGCATGTGATTGTAAACAAATCACAACTGGCAAACTTTATTTACCAGTTCATATTATGGGAGGCAGACTCGGACTCGAAGGAAGTTAACAAATTACTCTTCTCAGCATAGTTCAAAGCAACTGAACTATAATTGTTAATCTTGGACAAACTCCACATGAAAGAATTTCTTTAAAAAATAATTAATTATACTTGTTAATCTTGGACAAACTCCACATCCGATCCAACGAGGACCCAGAATCTTGGTAATATAATTGGAGATCAAATATTCACCCACCACCAAGTGGTTTATGCAAACATATATACCACTTTTGCTTATATTAGATTTGATGTATTCGCATTTGTCTATCATAGTTTCTTTCAATTTTTTATCCTGCGCAACTTTGCAGTTCCACTTCCAGACTCAGTTCTCATTGGCTCATGAATATTGCTTTCGGTTTCTGGACATCCCTATTTTTTTCTACCCAACTGTTACAAAAGCCAAAAAAGGAACCTCAGAGCTGTATATATCTCTGAACGAAGGTACCTGCCCTTACTAGTGTGAATCTATGGAACCCCACTACATACCCCCCTTTATTCCATTGCAGGCCATCTATTCATTCGCTTTTTATCCACATAGGATGATTAGCAGATGTAAACAGGGCCTGTCCAAACACCACCAAAAGGAGAGAGGAATACAATATCCATACTCACTTACATGAGATAAGGAACCTATCAGACTGAAAGAAAATTTAATCACAATGAGTTGCAAACAACAATTCACGTGAGAATTTTCGCTAACTTACCTCTCATTTTATAATTGTGGAATAAAAGTGATACTAGAACACTATAATAAAATTTTTGGCAATATAATTCTGTTAAAATGATTCATTTGTTAACAAAACACATGGGATACATGTA
>JANQAP020000253.1:857393-880256 GCA_026874005.2 Erythroxylum coriaceum
ATAGGTCGCTCGAAGAACTCAAACAAGAATAAAGGAAACTTAATTCCACCAGGTTTTGATTTTCCTGTTCATCGTCCGGTTACCCGATCCTTAACTAAACATCCTAACAAAAGAACTAGATTCTAGTATTCTGAGTTCCTTTTAAGAAAATTAAACTTCACAGTTATGTGCTTAACTGATATTGGTGCAATCAGAAGGGGAAAGGGGGAGCAAGTTACATTGGTTCTGTAGTTTAAAACAGGTTGCTGCTTCACGAAATTGGGAATACCCAAGGTCTTTTAAGTAGGATTGAGTTGCGCAATGTGACTGAAACTTCATTTGATTTCCTTGCACTTCTTCCAGTTATTCAGCCAGAAAATACATCTTAAAGTCAATAAACTGTCTTTTTCGTTATGCTATACATCGTTCAAGCTCAATGGAAAGGCTGTCAAATTGCATCCATACTAGTTGAGAGTTGGTGTGATGTCCTTATGACCACGAAAGAAAAGTAGAATAGTTTTCCATTTTTCTTTGGTTGCCTTACCATTGCCCATATGCATTAATCCCAATGATGTCTTGATGCCTGTAGGAGGCAGGGAATGTACCTTATGTGGTGGAAAATGGATGTGGGAAGTTTTCCAAGTCTCCCAAAGAGATTGCGGATATAGTTGCTCAATGGTTTGGCCCAAAGGCAGAGGAGCTTAGGACAATTTCCGAAAATGCTTTAAAGATGGCAAGACCTGATGCAGTCTTTAAGATTGTTCATGATCTTCATGAGTTGGTTCGGCAGAGGAATTTTTTACCTCAATATTCTTGTGCAACTTAACTGTTTCTTCATCAGCCAATTTTGATAAGTTAATTCAGTATATAGAGGTTTCCTTTTCCTTTTTCTGCCAAGTTCTCGTATCATTGTTGATATTTTTGTCTTTTCTTGTGGAAGGAGGAACTATTTTCATTGGAAATGCCCTTAAAGATTAATACGAAATTCTGTTTTTCTCCCTTCCGTTGTGCATTGTTTCATGAGCTGTTTACCTCCATGAGTTAACTTTCACTTGAATATACTCTGAGCTTGGTAAGGTGATCTTATTCAAGACTTACAGTAGTTGAAGGAAGAGAACGATTGTGATAAGACTGATAGTAGAACAAACCTACAATTGTAGCCTAGGGAAATATGGAATTTTATTTACCCGAGTCATTGTTATATACTGGCATATGAAGCTTCTTCTTCTTCTTCGCTTTAAACGTTTGTAAATCAAGTAAAACGAATCTATTGACTCACCACTGTTAGCCAATTCAGGAACTTACATTACTCCCAATAAGATGGATTTTGAGTGTTACATTATTTTTCTAGAATTTTGATTCTTACAAAACCAGCTCGATGCTCTACTACGTCCACACAGAATATTGCAGAGATTCTTGAGCCTTGTAGTCTTTTCCAAGAAACTTGATCGTCATAAAACTTTCCCACTGTCATTATCAAACAGTATGCAGCCGATATCTTGGTCGTTTTACTAAAGAATCTCATGATATATTAATTTCAGAACAAGTGATCATTATGCTGAGAGATGGTAGTATTGCAGAACATTTTTCCCTTAGAATTGTTCATGTCAGTGATAGTTCACAGTTTAGAGACTCTTGTCAGACTATGATTTGAGCATATCTACAGGTGTGCATAAGTTGAAGGTGAATTTAGTATTCTCAACTCTCAAGAATTTATATGTTCGTCAACTTGGTTTCTAATTTAATGAAGGTGGTCAGAAATTCATGCAAATATAGAGACATGATCCAAAATTAAAGAAGCAATTTGATAAAGTTATTAAACTTTATATAAATACTTTTTTTAAAGTTAAAATAATTATTAAAATATAATAAAAAATTATAGCGCTTACGAAGATAATAAAGTCAACGTATTCAGTACACAAGACTCCTTAAATTTTATTTAATTTTTAGTCAATTTTAATTATTAGATTAAAATTTTGAAATCTTAAATTTTTTATTTCATCAATTTAAATTTTAGTTTGTTTTTAAAACATTAAAAATTACAGATATTGGATAAAATATAGGCCTGTGATGCGTACTTAAACATAAAAGCCGTAATAGTGTTTGTATTAGTACAGCGAAGGGAATCTGAGAACGCACCAGGAGAATCTTTCATTCGATACTTGAACAATCAGTGTTGTTGTTTGGGCGATGGAGAAGGGAAAAGCGGTGATGGGTTCTGGGCGGAGATGGGCCGTCAATTTCACGGACACCTCCACTGCTCCTTCTTCCCGCGACATCCCGGATCCTCCTGGTTTCTCTCGCGCTTCTCTGGACCAAGTCTCTCTCTCTCTCTCCCTCTATCCCGATGGCTAATGTTTATGTTTTTAAACAGATTTTGATTTGCCTTTCTTTGATTTCTCAGGAGGATTCAACGCTGACCAAGCAAAAGAAGGATGCTGAAGCTAATTGGAAATCTCAGGTCTTCTCCCCCTTTTCTTTAATTTTTTTATTAGGAATATTTCTCAGTTATGACGATGATGGTAATGAATGGTTCAAATTAATTTCCTTCTTTTAGATTGCCGAATTTTTACAATTTAGGATGATTGATGTGCATGGGTTGGCTTAGAATAGTAACAAGTGAATAAAGATATTGGGATTGAAGAAATCCTCTGGTTAGTTGAATCTTTGATTGATATCTTGCTGAATAAGTGAGTTTCAGGTTTGATACAACAATTCTAAGTTAAGTTCACCCTAGTCTGATTAAGACGTAACTTTTAGTATTCTTCTCAACTATTAAAAGGTCATTGCCTGACCTAAATGCAGTGCTAATTTGCAGTCTGATATACTTTATGACAGAAAGCTTGGGAAGTAGCGCAAGCCCCTTTTAAAAATTTGCTAATGATGGGCTTTATGATGTGGATGGCTGGTAATACAGTGCATCTATTTAGCATTGGGATTACATTTTCAGCTCTTTGGCAGCCTATAAATGCTCTTCGAGCAGTTGGAAGTGGTATGTTGTTACAAACTTTCAAGTCATACTGCTTTACATTGTGCAACGGAGTATCTTTTGTACTTTGTGTTGTTATCGTAAGTTATTTTACAAAGAGACTGAGGGAGAATTTGAGGGAAAGACAACTTATACTGTCCTACAGAGTTCCTTAGAATTTTAATGTTACTTGTGGAGACTTTCATGCCAACCCACTTCAGGATGTTATATAAACTGATAAAACTTTGTTCTGTCTCAGCTAGTGGAATCGAATACTTGTATATGTGTTAAACAGAAATCATTTATTGCTCTGATGAAACAGTTGTCCTGAACCGAATGCCAAAACAGCGCTAATCATCATGGCCTCTCTTTGGCAATATGTTGTCTCATCTGCAATAAAGAGTTACATTTTTTCCAGATAACATGCGACTCAATATTCTCCTCTGATTTTTTTAGGTGGCCTTGATCAATTGTCAACTTTCCTTGTTACAATTTGGATAGGATATCATCCTTGCATGTAGTTTAACGCTTCTCATGATTGCTTACCCTGCTTCTGAAGTTTCACTATGTAGAGTTTCATTTGCCTCCCTGTTTCTTGTCTGCAGTTTTTGAGCCTTATAAAGACAATAAGGTAGAACTTCTTGGGCCCAAGTTACTCTTTGTTGCCCTAAATTTGGGTGGTTTAGCTCTGGGTATCTGGAAGGTGAGATCCACTTCCTTGATCTTGCTTAAAGGGATTATCCTTCAGAAGACTAAATATAATTGAAGAAATTTGAGCTTATCCATTTTTAAGTTTGCTTATGCTATATTTCTTCAATTCTGGCAGCTCAATACATTAGGGCTTCTTCCAACACATGCATCAGACTGGGTTTCATCCTTGCCCCCTGCTCAGGTCATTTGTTTCTTCCTGATAACTAAACTATGTTTTATTGCTGAGGAGATTAAGACATTCTTCAAATAGGTCACACTTGTTAAACAAGCTACAAATCCATTAGCTCTGAAGACATTCAGATACTTCCACACTAGCCTTAAAGTTTGTCTTTACCTACATTTTCACTTCATGAATATCAATTTTTGGAGAACAATCTTCTTCACGAGAAGGTTTAATCACCTATGCCATCTTCCATAGGATTCTTTCTGATTATTGTGATCTTAACTTTCAGGAGGTTGAATATTCGGGTGGTGGTATTCCTTTGCACTGATTATTACTTGAGAAGATTAGGATGAAAGACCTTCAATGGAGCGCCTGAATTAAAATTCCGGCCGTGCCTACCAGATCATTAGGTGTTTAACCGATCACCCTGCAAATCATCTTATTTAGATACTGCCTTGAATTTTGTGAACAGTGTATGATCATCTTTGGTAAACAGGCTTGGGATTCTTGTACTTTCATATGATTTCATGGAATAATGATATATTTTTTTCCCTTTCTTTTAGTTCTGTTAAATGACAATTAAACGTGAAGTTTGAAGTAGATTCTTGCGTCTGTTTTTTCCTCTATTGAACGTTATTAATTTTGTCAGTGGTGCTTGTCTTGACCTAGCTTACTTGTATTAGTTTTTTTGTATCTGCTTTTGAATTGTGATCACACTGATATATAATGGACACCGGGTTAGAACCTGCTTTCTATTTTTTGAACTGATTATAACACGAATTTTCTTTTGAAAGTTAAATCCTTCTTCTAAAGGTGTCTCTAGATTTGAGTATTAGAATTTTTTAAAAATTTAGGATGCAGTTAGTAGTAACCCTCAACGTTTGTAATTTGAACCGATTGTTATGTTCAATAGTACAAGGAACTAGTTGAGGACATTTCTAGTTTTTGTATCTTCTTTATGCAATTGTAAATTTTGATTAAGTGGTGCTTTTATTTTACTTTATTTACAAAATTTCTTAAAGACTGTTAGAAATATAACAATAAATTTATCTGATTAAGGGTAGAAATCCAATTTTGATAACAAATTAGAGTATTTTTAAAGTTTATTTATTCCTTAAATCATTTTTATGGAACTGTCTTTAAGTTAAATAATGCATCTTCAAGCTCATCATGCAAATAAATGTGTTACTTATGCACAAGATTAAAAATTTGAAACTGTTTTATTTTGTATAAAACTAGAAAATGATATCGATACAATGCTAATCTAACTATGTTAAACATGCTTAGTTTTAATTTCAAATGCAAAGGTTATTACTAACTCTGAGAGGGGTTGGTCCTGGCGTCTTGCGGTGAGACTAAAAAAAAAGGCTACTGACGTCAAAGTCACCTTCTTTTTCTTGAGTTTTGTTTTACCGAACTCAGTGTCTTAGCCTTAGGTGAGGGCTAGCCAACTGGTAAGTTATTCTTTGTGACCGGCCACTGATCATATTGATTCTATCTTTCTCACACTGTACCAACATTCCCATTTAACCATGGAGTTCACGGCGGAGCAACTGAGAAACTACAACGGCTCCGACCCATCAAAGCCCATTTACGTCGCAATCAAGGGTCGGGTGTTTGATGTCACCAGCGGGAAGTCCTTCTAGGGACCTGGTGGCGCGTACGCGATGTTCTCCGACATGGACCCGAGCAGAGCTCTTGCAAAGATGAGCAAGAACGTAGAAGACGTTTGCCCTTCTCTAGGTGCTTAATAACTGGTGTGAATTCTTGCTTTGACATTTAGTTGTTGTTTGATGTCAATGAGTTGGAACAAGTACTGAGAGCTCCGGTGGCTCATTACTCAACAGCTGAAAGCTCTTTAACGTTGTCGAAGTTGCTTCTGGCGTTACTACTGTTGTGGACTGTAGGAAAAGAGTGCTTGCTTAGGCAGTTGGCAACTATAGGTATCTATACTTTGACGTCTTAAGAAGCATACCTGATATAGTAGTGATCATCTTTTAAGAGCGTCATACCTTTTTCATTGAGTAGGAGCCTAGGGGGGCTTCCAATCAACCACATGCACATTGGGCATTCAGTCGATTACAGTATTATTGCCTTTAACTATAAGAGAATGCAATGTATTTTTGTTGGAACTGGATGCAGAGGGATATAAGGGAATTCATTAACTTTCCAGAGGAACAAGTATGAAACATTGACAAGCCCTTATTGGTTCATGACTTTAATTTATTGGTTGTAATCTTTTAACAGTAAATAATTTTTCTCAACTAAATGAAAATGATGGTATAACGTTTCTTTCTGTTAAACTATTCAATATTCACCTTATTAAAATTATACGATTGTACTCATTTATATATTATATACTTTGTTGGAGATTAAAAAAAAAAGAGTTATTTTTTGAGGCATTGTTAACTTTGTGGCAAAAGATGGTTACTGATTGGAAGGACGGCCAAAAGGCCTGTTTTAGATATTCGTTGACTACAATGCTGTAAGATCGTGTAGACGTCAACCAATGTCAATTTTGTACTAGCGTTACCGTTTGGTAATAGCCACTTGTAACTAACTTTTTGCTAACACAAATGCTTGTTGCTTTCCTTTCTTCACTGTCTCTTTCTAAGCTTCTTTAATTTCCTAAAGTTTCCTCGAGATGGAGGGTTCAGATGCTTCCTCATAAAAAAACCCAGTTGTAGAGAAACCCAAAGAGTCGGTCTATTCGTCCAAATGACACCACCATGTTCTTCTTGTCTTGGCCAGGAAGTCATGTTCTCATCTCCAAACGGACCGTAAACCATTGCTTTTTTTCACCTCTTTTTCTCTCTTTTGTCAAGATTAATAATTTTCTAACGGGATTTTAGTTTAAGCAATTCCATTTCCGATACTCGACCATTTCTTTTCTTTTTTCGTCCTAATATCCAAAGATTGCATCTTTATCATCATCTAGGTGACAAGGATTTCTGCCTGCTGATATTGATACTTTATCTTTGACAAATTAAACTTCTTTTTTCTTTTACAATCACCGTCTACATGGCCACAAGAACTGCGGCTTTTTACACCAATCCATTACCCTGCAAGCATCTTGAAGATTACAAGCTCAAGCACGGTTTAAATGGATACCGATCCCTGCAAAAGTTCCTGGGAGCCACTTTAAATGGAAGAACAAGCGTTAAAAAGAGTGAATCTCTCATAGCCAGATGCATTTCTTGTAATGGGTCTCAGGGTAGAATCTTTCTTTGTTTGGTTTGCTCTTCATTCTCTTGCTCGACTCATATACTATTGCATGCCCGGTCCAAGATTAGTCATGATATAGCTGTTGATATTGAGAGATCAGAGCTTTATTGCTCTATGTGCAATGATCAGGTCTATGATCCTGATTTTGATAGGGTTGTTGTGTCTAAAATCATGATGGACATGCCAAGTAAAACACTTACCTTGGAAGATAATACTAGGAGATCAAGCAAGAGGAGGAAATTGAACTCAGCAGTGGATTTGGATTTGAAAAAGACTGAACAGTTGGCTTCATCGGAGGATGGCAGGGCAAAGTCGTGTTATCCACCAGGATTGAGAGGGTTGAACAACCTGGGTAATACTTGTTTCATGAATTCTGTGTTGCAAGCATTAGTTCATGCGCCCCCTTTCAAGAATTACTTCTTGAGTGATCGGCATGATCGCGAAACTTGTGGAAAAAGATCATCGGATCGCTTATGCTTGACTTGTAATATGGACGCTATTGTCTTGTCTATGTTTTCTGGGGATCGTACGCCTTATAACCCAGCTCAGTTTCTTTACAGGTTTGCCGCATAATCTCCATGCAAATCTTTAATTTCAGTGTGCCTTTATGCGTCTTTCTTTAATGTCGCCACCTAGATGATTGATTGAAGTCCGGATATCAAACTATAGTTTACTTGGTTGATTCCTCTATTTGCCCATACATCTTAAGATGATATTTCAATTGGCTATCTGTAAGTTATGACCAGTTCCCTCATTAAAATGTTTCTGTAAAAATGTAATCTTTGGTTTTTATTAAGGATTTCTGGGAAGAACATTCATCTTTTTCTGTAATGATATGTTCTTAGTTAAAGTTGGTTGGTGGAAAATGGAAGTTGAATGCTGTAGCAATTGGCTGACTCGTTTCTGTATATTTAAGTCAATATGTGGTGCTAGATCTCTTTGTCGCTCGTAAGTCTATGTTTTGAAGAGATAGTGAAGGTATATTTTGCTAAATAATTAAATTTGTCTGTGAATGAAGTTGGTGGCGTCATTCAACAAATCTAGCTAGTTATGAACAGCAAGATGCCCATGAGTTCTTCATTGCAGTGTTGGGTGGGATTCATGAGAAAGGTCGAAATGAAAGAAGCTCAAATGAAGGTAATGTAACAAGGAAAGTTTTCTCTCTACTCTATACACGTGCAACCAATTCAAACATTATGCAAGTTTCCCAGATACACTAGTCTTACTCTCACACAATCAAGGAAATCATTCCTCAATGCAACTCAAGATGTGCATGGTGCTGAGTTAAAAGTTTCATTTGTTAGATTTATTTTTTAATTTCTAAAACATTACGCGTTCCCTGAAGACAGGGCAAAAGAAATTTTCAGTTTAAGTAGGAAGGTGACAAAACTCTCCATAATTGTTATTGGGGTGAATTTATTAGGAACAATCTTAGAATACATAAAAAGATGTTAGAATAGTTTGTAGATTTTGGTAATTAAGGTGTCTGCGGAAATATTTTTTAATGATATGAACAATGACTTTTGAAATGCAGAGAACTCTGGAATTGAAGGAGGAAAGGCATTTATTGATTGGTTGGTAGCTTTGCTCAACTTTCACATCTCTTCTTTTCTGCAGATAATGAAGATTGTCAATGTATTGCTCATAGGGTTTTCTCCGGTATGTTGA
Source organism: Erythroxylum coriaceum (assembly GCA_026874005.2). NCBI lineage: Eukaryota > Viridiplantae > Streptophyta > Magnoliopsida > Malpighiales > Erythroxylaceae > Erythroxylum > Erythroxylum coriaceum. Next base: position 866,108 of record JANQAP020000253.1, read on the forward strand.
GATCAGATCTCATCTGCATGACATGCGGCTTTACTTCCAGTACTTATGACCCTTTCCTTGACATTTCACTCGACTTAAACACAACGCCAGTCAACTTGGCCGACAGGTCTATCACATCAAAGGAAAGCACAAGAAGATCTACTCTGTTGGGTTGTTTGGATCTCTTTACAATGCCAGAGAAGTTGGGGTCAGACGAGAAACTTTACTGTCAGAATTGTAAAGAAAAGCGGGCCTCTTTGAAGCAAATGTCTGTAAGGCGACTTCCATTGGTGTTGTCACTACATATCAAACGGTTTGAGCACTCTGCAGTGAGAAAATTGTCCAGAAAAATTGATTGGCACTTGCCATTTCCTTTCACTTTAGACATGACCCCGTATTTGTCATCATCCATTATCCGCAGCAGGTTTGGAAATAGAATGTTTTCTTTTGATAGTGATGAAAAAGACATACCTGTGGAGTTTGAGATTTTTGCTGTGATCACTCATTCTGGTAGACTGGAATCTGGTCACTATGTCACGTATCTGCGCTTAAGGAACCAATGGTACAAATGTGATGACGCTTGGATCACAGAAGTAGATGAAGAAATTGTGAGAGCATCAGAATGCTATATGTTATTCTATGCGCGGTAAACTTTTTACTACAAGGAGAGTTATGATTTTAGCTGCATACAAATTTCCATAAGAAGGGAAGATTTATTTTAGTAGCTGGTTGTTGCTCATGAATGGCGCTGGTGCTAGATAGGATTTGGAAAATATAAAATGAAGTTTCCAGATCCATCAGAAGTCCACAAGGAGGGATCCATGCCTCCAAATGGCTGGTTGTTGATTATGAATGCTGCTGGAGCTTGATAGGAGTTGGCAAAATATAAAATGAACTTTCCAACAAGTCAGCTGTGAACCCAGTAAAATGAAAAAGACAGCTGAAATCTCAATGTGAGTGTACATGCAGGAACATGACAATTGGTAAAGAGGAGGGGATATTCTTATATTCTTTTGTTGCAATCAAGGTTGATCCATGATCCGTTTCTGGCTACTAAATTGCATATTGATGGAGACCAACCATTTGGAAGTACATAGTTCAATTTTCTCCAAGTTGTCACTTATGAGCAAGGCAACAGTAAGCTTCCAAAGTCTAAAGGTTTTTTCATTCCCACTTTTTTAGACGGAAAAAACCAAGTGATATTGGATTACATAAAACATCTCAATATCGGGTTGTACTAATTCTCTTACAAGGTCTTGGTATGATTCTATTTGACTGTATCAATTCAGTCATCGTGAACAATAAAATTGGATTCCACTATTACGATGTTATTACAATCCCTTGCGTCTGTCATTCGATCACCTGCATTTTTAGGGCAAAGTTCTGGATTTTATTATAATTTACCATAAGTTGTACTTGACAAGAATGAAAAGGAACACAGAACAAGTGAGGATTGTCAAACATTGGGAGACACTGTAATAACATTCTCAGAAGTTATCCCCATATAATAATAGTAATTGGCATGTTCAGACAAATTGAAGAAATTATGAAAGTATGTTTTTTTAACATGCTTTTGGAAAAGATATATTGATGAATGATAAAACTGATGGTCAACTTGCTTTAAAGATCTTCTTATCACTAAAAAGCCAGATTTTAGTAATCCACCTAGTAGAAAAGAGTCACCGGTTTCTTGATAGAAGTTGGAGAATTTTGACAAATCGTGAGAAACATCACTAGGGAAGAATAATAGCCTTTACCTCATCTATACTCCAACTAGTTAATTGATCTTGAGCAGACTTAAGTTATTCACTGTAATTTGATTGAGATCAGCACCAAAAAACCTATCGAGGTGTGTATGATTTTTGCCTCAAACCATGGTTTCCAAAAACAATACCTATGCGAGGAAATTAACATAATTCATAGTAATGTGAGAGGCTCATGGTCCTTAACGGGAGATTTCAAGTGCATCTTGAACTGTGAAGAGGCAATAAGGGGTAGTAAGTGGACAGGATAGAAGTGTAGAGAATTACAAGACCTATTAAGGAATACTGGACTAACAAACCTGAAAGGATTTAGGAACACTTTTACTTGGAGCAACCAGCAAACAAGAGATTGGTTCTAGATGAAAAAACTAGATAGATGCCTAGTCATAGGTATTAAGGTCACTTGTAATTGTCCCTCATGTTTTGAGTGAATTAAGGATTTAAGTGCTCTTTATTTTGTTAAAGTTCATATTTCAAGCTATCAAATCTTACATCTTTCTCTTTTGGGTGAGTTTTTAGCTATTTTTTGAAATATTTATTCTTCATTTCTTTGATTTTTCCTATTTGCAAGCAACTTACTATTCTTTTTCTTTCATTTCCACATTTATTGATATTTGGTTTATTGTCTTTGATCATTTATCATTAACTTAATTTTTGTTCTTTGATTTATACTTCTATTTGATATCATCTTCTCTTTATTTTGATCATACGTACTAGGGTTCTTTGTTTTGAAGGCTAGTGTTGTCCTTCTTCCATTGACATAAAGGATGTTTTTATTGTTGTTTCTTTCATTTTGCTATCTACATTTATATGGGTTGTTGTTTATGTTATTGAATTTTATTGGGATTTTTTAAAATTTAGATTATATTTGTTTGTTTGCTTGTTCATTTGTTTCAATCTAATTGTTTTGCATTTATTGGTTCCAAATTTACATTGTTGAGATAAATGATTACTTTGTGTAACTTTATTGTCATTCGTCTTTCCACATAACCTTTTTGACATATTTTATTATTTTTTCCTAATTTCTTTTGGTAAGTGGCTTCTTTGACTTCTTCTTATGGTAATGTTAAGGCTAGTATTTTGGTAAGTTTTGAGGCTGAAAGGAGAGAACATGTTAATAGATTGTGGATTGGTTCCTAGAATATTGAGACTGTTATAAAGAAGTCATTGGAATTAGTAGAGATTCTAGATAAATAAAAAATTCATACAATATGCATCTGGGAGACAATGTGGACAGGGGCCAAAGCGAAATATATCAATGGGTTCAAATTTTAGTATTCAAGATATTTGAGGTAACGAAATGGCGTAGGTATCTTGGTTGTCTAGGAACTCATACATCAGGGCAAAGAGGACCAATGATACGATTTTGTCTTTAAAGATTGTGGTGAAAGATATTGTTTTCAATATGATTTATGCTTATACACCTTAATTAGGGTTAGAAGAATCTTTAGAATCAATTATGAGAAGAGCTAGATAAGGTAATTCAGCAGATTCCCTTTAATGAGAAACTTATTATAGTAGGAGACTTCAATGGCCATATAGGGGTGACCTCGGATAGGTATCCTTGTGCCCATAAGGATTTTGTGTGTGGAGATAGGAATGACAACAAGACTGCATTATAGGATTTTCAATAACGTTTAATTTAGTGGTAGCCAACTAATTCCTTAATAAAAAAAGAGGAGCATCTATTAACTTTTGGTAGCAAAATTGCTAAGACTCAGATCAATCACTTTCTCATAAGGAGAAGCGACTGACTCGGTTGTAAGAGTTGCAAAGTGTTACCTAACACATGTTTGTCAACTCAACATAAATTATTAGTCATAGATTTTATAATTAAAGGTTGGAGAAAAAAAATGAGATTTTTAAAGGTGCACTAGAATTAGATGGTGGAATCTAAAAGGGGACATGTGGAATAACTTACGTATAGAGTATTATTTAGAGAAGCATATAAAATAGAAGGAGATGATAATCGGTTTTGTAAGGGAGTAACAACTCTTTTAAGGAATGTAACTAAAGAGATCTTAAGAGTTCTTAAAGGGTCTAAGAGCAGTAAGGAGTCGTGGTGATAGAATAAAGACATCTTAGACAAGGTGAAGATCTAGAAAGCTGTGTATAGAGCTTTATTGGATAGTAACATGGATGAAGAAAGGGTAGCCATTGGAGAGAGTTACAAACTGGTAAAGAAAGAGGTGAGGAAGATAGTCTCAGAAGCCAAAAATAGAGACTATGAGTACTTATATCAATAATTAGAAACTAATTATGGAGAAAAGGATATTTTTAAGTTAATGAGAACTAAGGAATAGAATGAGGGACTTAGATCAAGTTTGTTATATAGATGATGTAGTAGGACAGGTACTCGAAGATGAGAATGACATCAAGAAAAGATGACAGAGCCACTTCTACAGGCTTTTTAATGAAGGTAGGGTTATCATCATTTTCTTGGGTGATTTTAACACTTCTGAGCAATACCATAGTTTCGTTTATTTCCAGAGTATCACAAGAGAAGAAATTAGAGGGGTTTTGAGGAAGATGAAGAGTGAAAGGGCAATGGGACTTGATGAGTTACCTATAAAAGTATGGAAGAGTCTAGGAGAAGAGGGTCTTACTTGGTTAGCCAAACCTTTTAATGTGATCCTCAAGTTTACCAAAATGTCAAATGGGTGGAGACTTAACACACTTATCTCTCTCTATAAGAACAAAAGAGATATCCAAAACTGTAACAATTATAAAGCCATCAAACTATATTGTCACACTATGAAGTTGTGTGAGGTGGTGTTTAAGAAGAGAGTGAAAAATGGTGCACCTATCTCATAGAACCAAGTTAGTTTCACATTAATAAGGTCTACGACATAAGCCATACATCTCCTTAAACATTTAATAGAAAATTATAGGGATAGAGATAGGGACTTGCACATGGTTTTTATTGATTTAAAGAAGGCTTATGATAGGGTAGTTAGGGAAGTCATGTGAAGGTGTTTAGAAGGTAAAGGAGTTCCTGTTACCTATATACAAGTTGTCAGAGATATGTATGAAGGTATTAAGACTAGACTAAGGATGACAAAAGGAGATACAGAGTAATTTTTTATCGATAATGGGTTACATTAAGAATCCTTGCTGAGCCTTTTCCTGCTTGGAGTTGTTATGGATGAGCTTACCAACAATATCTAAAGGGATATGTCTTGGTGTATGTCATTTATTGAAGACATTGTTTTAGTGGATGAAATAAAAGAGGATATTAATATCAAGCTAGAACTTTGGAATGATACGCTACAGTTAAAGGACTTTAAATTAATTAGGACTAAAACTAAGTACTTAAAGTATAACTTTTTGGGGTCATAGGGTTGTATTCGATATGAATATCAAGATCGGTATAAAAGTTATACCATATAAAGATTGTTTTAAGTACCTTGGGTCCATAAACCAAACTAGTGGTGAGATAGATGATGACATAGTTCTCCTTATCAAATCAGGGTGACTTAAATGGGGGGATACTTTAGGAGTTTTATGTGAAAAGAGAATACCACTCAAGCTAAAAGGTAAATTATATCATTTACCAATTAGGTCGTTTATGCGTTATAAGGCAGAGTTTGGCCAATCAAACATGTGTATAGTCATAGGTTAATAGTGATAGAGATGAGGATACTCCGTTGTATGTGTAATCGTACAAGAAGAGATAAGGTTAGAAATATAGTGGTATGAAACATATTGGGGGTGGCTAACATTGATATTAAATTAAGGGAGACTAGGCTTATATGGTTCAGACGTATTAAGAGGAGACATCTTGACGTTCTAGTGAGAAGATGCGAGAAGATTGTGCTTAGGGACTATAAGAGAAGAAAATGATGACCCAAAAAGAATTATGGAAAGGTGATTAGGAAAGATATGGCCCTACTAGAGCTTATCAAAGATTTAACCCTTAATTAAAAAAAACTTTGGCAACCTAAAATACATGTAAAGGACCATAGATAAATAGGTCTTTCTCTTCTTATAGATGTTTTGAACATTTCTCGTTGAATTAGGAATTTTATTTATTTTATTTATTATTTTAGTTACTTGTTTGTTTAATTTACTTATTTGTTTCTTTCTTGTATGTTTATTTATTTACTTATTTTCTTTTTATTTATTTTGATTTTTAATTTTTATTTTATTTTGATTTTTTATTTATGAAGTTATTTGTTTATGTATTTGGCTATTGTTTTCTTCTAACTATTTTAAAACAAACATTTTTTGTGTCTATCAGAAACATTATCTCTACTAGTTATAGGTAAAACTATGTACTTTTGGACCTTCCCAAACCCTACATCTTAATGGGATTCCTACTGGAACATTGTTACTATTGTTGAAATATCAGTTATAATTTTATGATTGCGATATATTAACATTGATTTATTTAATATATAAAATTATATTAAATTTAAATAAAAATACTTATTCATTTATCAAATAAAAATGATTATAATTTTTTAAAATACAAATATATTTTCTTAAAAATCTATAATCAAAATTAATTCAAGTAAATAAATATAAAAATACATAATTATGATAAGATTTAAATGATAAAATATTTATTAGAATATCAATTAAGTTAGAGTTCTTCAATATTATTATTACTTGAAGTAAAATCATCTTTGACTATAATAAAAAATTAAAATAGAATAAGTAATTAAAATATAAATTCTTACCTAGATAGCTTTGTATCTTTTATTTTCTTTTCTAATAATTACGTGAATGATAAATTATTAAATCATAATTGTAAGTTTAGAATATTTATAAATATATATTTGACTTGGAAAAATTTTATAACCTAATCTTGACCATAAATTGTTTAGATTTGATCTTTAAATCCAAACTCAATTCATGGGATGATTCCTATAACTGAAGTCCTTTAGTTTTTGTTTTTAATATATCGGATCACATGGGTTAAGTCAATTTGTACATGTCTACTAACAAGGCATAGTAATCAATATCAATCTCTTATTGATGTCTTTTAAATCGAGTTAATGAAGTCCATGATGCAAAACATAGCATGAAGGAAATCATGATGAGATCATGATAATAAGATTCCTATCATTTGCAATTATATTAGTATCTAAATTATCCCTAGTCACAAGATTAATGAGATAGGAAATTGTTAATCTAGATAGACTAGCACATGTTATAGTCCTTGTTTGATCAAGCAGTGGATCTCATAAATTGTAAGCATGAGATGTTTAGAGTTACCATGTGGATATTTACTAACAGTAGTAAGTACATCGGATGACCCGTTATGAGATTATCATATGGATGATCTATCAAATGTCAATGATTATTCTCATCATAACAATGGTGCAAATATCCTTAGACTTGAGGTACTCACGGATATCTTGGATATTGATCTTGTGCTTTGACACCATTCCTTGTTGTCTCAAAATAAAGTCGCTTATAGGGTGATGATTGGGTACAACTATTGGTATTCGAAGGTAATTGGGAAGCTAATAAAGGAATCACCACTCCTGATAGAAGGAGATGATACCTATGACCTCTTGTCGGGGTCATTACTTAGGAATCTCTGGCCAGAGTAGATGTATCATGAAGAGAGTCTTTAATGATATAAAGAGTCATGAGATCCCTAATACGAGAACTAATATCACTTAGACTAGATGTGATGTAGTCAGTCCAGTGAAAGTTGACATTTGGCCTATACTCCGAACCAAGTGGGGTATAGAATGGTGAAAGGACAAATTGCACGATAATTGCCTATGGAAAGGTTCGTAAGTTAGATAATTTACTATCAAAGAGTTCGTATGTCAATCTACTTACTTTCCGTTAAATTGGCGTCATGAAATCATTCATGAATTGCTTGGATTAAAAGATAATTCAAGTAACCAAAAATTGGGAACCTAAAGGATCACACGCTTAGGAGATTGAGGGAATATTTCGGGATAATATCGTGATATGATAGTGGTGAGAAATGTTGAAAAGGAATGGATGAACCAAATGTTGCATGGATGTCCAAGGTGGAGTCACGATCGTGACCCACTAATTCCAGTAACATATATAAATGATTTCTTTGTATGTCAAGCAGGGCTTGCTTAATGTTTATAGAATGTGATATAATTCTCTTCTATCCTTCCTATTGAGCATCTTACTTGTGTTTCCTTCATGTTTGGTACTCAAACCTTCCCTACACATTATATTTCTTCATCTTTGAGTGTTCTTCACTGGCTGTTGAAGGTGTTTGGTGTTTGTTACAACCTAAACAAGGAGAAGATTCAAGAAAGAAGGAGCATTTGTAAGGTATATATACTGTAATTTCATGTTCTTACATTCTGTTTATACATGCACATTGATTTTGGGTTCATGGGGATATCCCAGGAGTTGGAATTTTGATTCCGACACTTTTGTTACCGTGCCATGCATGTGATGCATAATCCCGGGCCTATCCAACAATGGTATTAGGGCCACTTATGCATGTATTAGATGATTTACTGAACATGTGCAAACTATTTTCTGGGTTGTGACTGACATGCATATTGATTTGGAAATGTTTTTGATTTTATTTCACAGAAATGTTTATAAGATATATATTATGTTTCTGTAAAAGTAAATTGCAATTTAATGTCATTTGATATTTTATTGTGAATTAATTTCCACTATGTTCATATGTTGATTTCTGGAAATTTCTGGAAAACATAATGCATGTGCTAATTTTGAAATTTTCGTAATTATTCTAGAAATTGTTTTCTAATTTTCTTTCATATAAATGTTTATAAGGTGTTATATTATGTTTTTGTCAAAGGAAATTACAATTAAATGTCATTTACTATTTTATTATGATTTTTATTTCTGCTTGATGCATGTATAAAGTTTTGGGAAATTCTGGAAAACTGATGAACATGCATGCTTGTAAATTCCATATTAATTTTATAAACAATTTTTTATGAATTTCCTTCATGGACATGCACATATGATGTTGCCACGTGTATGAGATACATGACACCTATTTTTGAAGTGGTTAATATTTTATTCTCGATTTTACATGCATTCTGATGAATATGACAAGTGTTAGTGGACACATGTTGTGCTGGCTAATTCCGCTTAGTTCATAAACAATTCCTTGGAATTAGTTTCTGGAATTTTTTATTAGGCACATTTAGAATGTGTATAAGACTCTAGAATTTTTCCAGAATTAATTGAACTTGATTTAATTAATAGCTTAAGTCAAAGTCAACACTGGTAAGCTTTTGGAAAATTGATGGGGCTGACTTGCTTAATGTCTTATATATATGTGTTTCGGTTATAAGATCTTGAAATATTTTTATGAGATAAGATATGTACTATTTTGATGCTAGTAGCATGCTAAGTACATGTGCTTGAAATTAGGGTTCCAAAAAATTTTCGGACATCAAATTGGTCACTTTAGTGTCTAGTAGGTTAACTCATTTATCTTAATAATTTTGGCCATTAAGATTTTTGGCTTGTGCCAAAATTGTCTTGATAAATTTGAGATGTCCTACGGATGTTTTAGATGACTAATTGATGCTTGGGAATTTTGAAAACCCTAGGGATTAATTTAGAATTAATCTAACTAGAGCATTGCATTTCTAGTGTGACTAGAAAAGGCATGTGTACTAGAATTAAAGTGTTTAATTTAGACATCAAAATAATTGAATTTTAGGGTTCCTAATCGAATCACATTCATAATTCAAATTAGTTGAGACTAACACTAGCACCCGATTTGGTTCAAGAGTTGAATACAATCATAAACTTTTGATGCATAGTCAAGTCACAACCTAAATTAAACCTCCTTTGTGTGTTACATACATTAGATGTTTTTAAGGGTTGGTTAAAAAGGCATGATATGGTGGTTACGGAAATAGGCTCAATTTAATTAAGGCATCCATAATCATACCATATAGTTATAATAACTATCTGAATATATATGTGAGATATATATAAGACCATCCAAGTATTGGTGAGACTTAAGAACAAATCCTTGAAACTAAATATTAGGACTTACGCCTTCCATTGATATGACAAGAACTAGAGTTCTTTTAGAGTTGGAATGTTAGGCAAACCCAAGCCTGCTCTACACGAATATGTCCAAACCATAGAAATTAGATTTATGGATTAATAAGTTGGTCCTAACTGAAAGCGTTGATTTGTTGGGCAAACCCAAGGTCAACATGGATAGAAGCAAAGTTAGGTAATATACATGAGATGTATATCCATCAAAAGTTGATAGCCCAATGAGTGTGCTAAATCAACAGTTGATGGCACGAGTCGATAGTTGCATATTGAATGTAATTGGTATTAACAATACCTGCCGATTAACCTAAAGTGGCTTATTGGGCAAATCCAAGGTCATTCTTAGTGATATTGGACATCGACCCACTAGGAGAACTATAAGTTTTCTCGGATTCGTAATAAGGGATATGTATTCGGATAAAATAGTGGAACCTATAATGCATGTGATTAAAGTCCTTATCGATATGCATTTATGTACATTCTAACGCTCTCTCTCATTCTTCTAGGTTATTGAATTGCCATGATGTCTTCGTCCAGTGTGAACTTACGCTCTCTACTAGACTTTAACAAACTCACGGGATCAAACTTTTTAGATTGGCTACAGAATTTGAGAATTGTTCTCAAATCTGAGAAACTAAGATATATCTTAAATGAGCCACTTCCCGATCCTCCTGCTACCGATGCCTCTGATGAGGATCAGAAAGCTTACAAGAAGCTATTGGATGATAGTGAGCTGGCTAGCTATATTATGCTGGCCTCTATATCACTAAAACTGCAAAAGCAACATGAGGCTATGGATGCTCATACTATAGTCTACCATCCAAGAGAATTGTTTAATGAGCAAGCTCAGCTCGAAAGGTCGAGACCTCGAGGTTACTCTTTTGCTCTAAAATGGTTGAGGGATAGTCTCCAGTGCAATTTGCACTGAAGATGAATGTATACATTGAGAGGTTAGTCAGTTTGGGTTTCATAAGGGATCATGAATTAAGTATAGACTTAATTCTGACTAGTTTGACCGATAGTTATTTACAGTTTGTGCTTAACTATCAGATAAACCAAATATCCACCTTGATACTAGAGCTGATTAATATACTCAAAACAACTGAGCAAACTGTTAGAAAGGACATTAAGGCTATAGTGCTGGTGGACTCTACTTCTGGTTCTCACAAGAGGAACCAAAAGAAGAAGAAGAAGTCCAAGAAGCCAGTGGGAGGTGTAGCCAAGAAGAAGGCAAAGGAGACTACGCCAAAGGGAATATGCTTCCATTGTAACAAGGAAGGGCATTAGAAGAGGAACTATAAAGCCTATCTGGAGTCACTGAAGCAGAGGAAGGCATCAGATGCCCCACCTATTTCAAGTATGTTATTTTTTATTGACATTAATACTATTTCTGATCATAACATTTGGGTATTAGATAGCAGATGTGGCTCACACATATGTGTTGATATGTAAGGTCTCGGGGATAGTAGACCACTCAAGAAGGGAGAGATGGACCTACGTGTGGGAAATAGAGCAAGAGTTGCTGCATTAGCCATAGGAAACTATGTTTTGTATCTTCCTAGTGGGCTAAAGTTAATTTTGGACAATTGCCATTATGTACCCGTTGTGACAAAGAACATTATCTTTATTTCATATCTTAATAAAATGGGATTTCATTTAACTTTTTTGAGCAATGGTTGTTCAATTATGGTAAATCAAATGTTGTATGGTACTGCTACATTGTGCAATGGTATTTAAATGTTAGATATGTGCAATCCAATTTTAAATATTAATGACAATAAAAGACAAAAATGAGGTAACTTAAAATCATCTTACTCATGGAATAGTCGACTTGGCCATATAAATGAGAGACGCATGTCTAAGCTACACAGAAGTGGTAACTTAGGGTCATTTGAATATGAATCATATGACACATATGAATCTTTCTTATTAGGCAAGATGACTAAATTACCTTTTAAAGGTAAGGTTGTACGAGCGAATGGGTTATTAGACCTAATACATTATAATTTATGTGGTCTGATGTTCGTTCATGCCAGAGGTAGTTTTATGAACTTCATTACCTTTATCGATGATTATTCACGATATGGGTATGTGTATCTAATGAGATACAAGTATGAAGCATTTAAAATGTTCAAATAATTCATACATGAAGTAGAGAAACATCTCGGTAAAAGTGTTAAGAAATTTCGATCAGATCGAGGTGGTGAATACTTGAATGAGGAGTTGCTAAGTTATGGGATAACTGTATCCTAGTGGACTCACCTTACACACCACAACATAATGGTGTGACTGAAAGGAGAAACTGAGCCTTATTGGATATGGTAAGGTCAATTATGGGGTTAGCAGATCTATCGAAATCCTTTTGGGAATATACACTCGAGATTATTGTTTATGTGATAAACAAAGTCCCTTCAAAAGCAGTTGATGTTACTTCATATAAGATATGAATTTGTAGGATATCCTAAAGAAACAATTGGATATTAGTTCTACAATGCTTTAGAGCAAAAGGTGTTTGTCTTAAAGCATGCTGTCTTTTTAGAGAAAGAGTTTCTTTTAAGAGAAGACAGTGGGAGCAAAATTGAACTTGATGAAGTTCATGATGCTCAAACAGACGTAAACCAACTGTCTGAACCTGAGATTGTTGTTCATGGAGATGAGACAATAGTTGAACCTTCTGACACACAAAATGATCGTAGGTCAAGTAGGATACGTAATGTTTTAGAGAGATATGAATTTCTCATAAGTGAATATAATAACGAATTGCTCATAGAGGACAATGAGCCTACAATCTATGAAGACGCTCTGAAGAGTTCAGAATCTTATAAATGGCTTCAAGCCATGAAATTCAAAATGGATTTCCATATTTGAAAACCAAGTATTGACTTTGGTTGACTCACTCGAAGGGATAAAACCCATAGGTTGTAAGTAGATTTTCAAGAAGAAAATCAATATGGATGGTAATATGATTACTTATAAAGTGAGGCTAGTTGCTAAAGGTTATCGTCAAACATAAGGAGTTGACTATGACAAGACATTTAGCCTCGTAGCTATGCTTAAATTCATTAGAATACTCTTAGACATTATTGCTCATTATGATTATGAGATATGACAAATGAATGTGAAGATGACTTTCCTGAATGGAAACCTAGCCTACGATGTGTATATGATACAATCTGAGGGCTTCATATCAAAAAATGGCAAAAAGATATGTAAGGTTTAGAAATCCATTTATGGATTGAAGCAAGCATCTAGGAGTTGGAACATTCGATTTGATGTGATAATCAAAGAGCTTAGTTTCTCGCAAAATCCAGATGAACCTTGTGTGTACAATAAGGTTAGTGGGAGTGCTATTATATTCCTTATGTTATATATAGATGACATATTACTAATAGGAAATGATGTCTCAAGTTTGCAATCTATCAAAATTTGGTTGCCCTAAAATTTCTCCATGAAAGACCTTGGAGAAGTAACTTATCTATTGGGAATAAAGATTTATAGAGATAGATCAATAAAATTGCTAGATCTTTCATAGTCTACATACATAGATAAAGTGCTAAATAGGTTTAGCATGGAGCAATCCAAGAGAGGGTTTTTTCCCCATAACTCATGGAATAAAACTCTCGAAATCTATGTTTCCCAAGATACAAGATAAGAGGACTCATATGAGTTTGATCCCGTATGATTCGGTAATAGGATTAATCATGTATGCTATGTTATATACTAGACCTGATATATCATATGCTCTAAGTGTTACGAGAAGATATCAATCATATCCTGGTAAGTGTCATTAGGTGGTTGTCAAGAATATCCTAAAGTATTTGAGAAGGACTAAGGATGTATTCTTAGTATATGGAGATGGAGATCTCATAATAAGCGGGCATACAGATGCCAATTTCAATCTGACCAGGATGACTCCAAATCCCAGTTAGGTTACATTTTCACACTAAATGGTGGAGTAGTCAGTTGGAAGAGTTCCAAACAAGAGACGAATGTAGATTCAACGATCGAATCAGAGTACTTGTAGTTGCGGAAGTGGCAAAAGAAGCTATTCAGATTAAGAAGTTCGTTATATGGAACTTAGAGTGGTTCCGAGCACTGTAAACCTGATACTGTTGTATTATAAAAACAATGGGGCTATTGCTCAAGTCAAGGAACAAAGGTCTTATCAGAGGTCCAAGCACATACTCAGGAGATATCACCTGATCAAGGAGATCATTGATAGAGGTGATGTGAAGATAGAGATAGTACCCACAAATCATAACATTGTTGATCCTTTGACTAAACCACTTCCTCAAATGAAATTACATTCAAGAGTACTCCCCTATGATAATCTTAAATGGAGTTAATGAAGTCCATGATACAAAACATAACATGAAGGAAATTATAATGAGATTATGATA
>JANQAP020000253.1:880356-901522 GCA_026874005.2 Erythroxylum coriaceum
ATGATAATCTTAAATGGAGTTAATGAAGTCCATGATACAAAACATAACATGAAGGAAATTATAATGAGATTATGATAATAAGATTTCTATCATGTGTAATTATGTTAGTATCTAAATTATCCCTAGTCATAGGATTAATGAGACAAGACATTGTTAATCCAGATAGACTAGCATATGTTATATTCCTTGATTTGATCAAGTAGTGGATCTTATAAACTGTAAGCATGAGATTTTTAGAGTTAACATGTGGATGCTTACTAAGAGTAGTAAGTACATCGGATGACCTATTTTGAGATTATCATATGGATGATTTATCAAATACTAGTAATTAATCTCATCATAGCAATGGTGTAAATATCTTCAAAATTGAGGTATTTAAGGATATCTTGGATACTGATCCTGTGCTTTGATACTATTCCTTATTGCCTCAAGACGAGGTCATTTATAGGGTGGTGGTTGGGTATAACTATTAGTATTCGAAGGTAACTGAGTAGCCAATAAAGGATTCACCACTCCTAATAGAAGGAGATGATACCCACGGCCTTTTGTTAGGGTCATTACTCAAGAATCTCTGGCCATAGTCGATGTGTCATGAAGAGAGTCTTCAATGACATAAAGAGTAATAAGATCCCCAAGATGAGAACTTATATCACTTGGACTAGATGTGACGTAGTCAATGTACTAGGAGTTGACACATAGCACATACTTCGAACCAAGTGGGGTATAAATTGGTGAGAGGACAAATTGCATGGTAATTGCCTATGAAAAGGTTCGTAAGTCAGATAATTTACTATCAAAGAGTTCGTATGTCAATCCACTTACTTTATGATAAATTGGTATCATAAAACCATTCATGAATTGCTCGAATTCAAAAGATAATTCATGTGGACAAAAATCGAGAACCTAAAGGGTCACACGCTTAGGAGATTGAGGGAATGTTTCAGGATATTATCCCGATATGATCGTGGTAAGAAATGTTGAAAAGGAATAGACAAACCGAATGTTGCATGGATGTCTAAGGTGGAGGCATGATCGTGACCCACAAATTCCAGCAATATATATAAACGATTTCTCATCACTTAAATGTAGATTAACAGCTAGGGAGCCCAAAAACGTTATGGACATTTTAGAAAGAGTTAGAGCGAGAATTTCTTTGCATGTCAAGCAAGGGTTGCTTGATGTTTATTACATATGATATAATTCTCTTTTATCCTTCCTATTGAGCATCTTACTTGTGTTTCCATTTTGTTTGGTGCTCAAACCTTCCCTACACACTATATTTCTTCATATCTATATGTTCTTCACTGGTTGTTGGAGGTGTTTGGTGTTTGCTACAACCCAAACAAGGAGAAGATTCAAGAAAGGAGGAGCATTTGCAGGTACATATGCTGTAATTTCATGTTCTTACATTCTATTTATATATGCACATAGATTCTGGGTTTATGGGGATATCTTGGGAGTTGGAATTTTAATTTCGACACTTCTGCTGCCTTGCCATGCAAGTGATGCATGATCTCGAGCCTCTCCAACACAATTGATATTAGCTTTAAAGGAATCATATTTCTTACATGTTCAACGAAAATTCTTCTTCATTCTTTCTATTTCTTTGACTATGTTGATATGGAGAAGGAAATGAGCACTCCAATAAGTGTGCAAACCATTTAAGATAGAGATAATAAGTTGTTGTCTTCCTGTAAAGAACAAATCCTTTACATTCTAATTATGTAGCTTTTGTTTCACTTTTTCCATGAGAGGAAGGAAATCCAAATATGTTGGTCTCAAAGTGATTATTGGTATCACTAGATACTTTATAAGGAGACTTCCTAAATTGAAGTCGGTGATTTGTGCTAGATAAGTTCTTATCCCTAAGCTTTACATGGAGATATAGATGTAACTTTTTGTTGTTGTTGGCTCTTAGACCAAACATATTTTTCAAAAGCTGTAAAACGTTCACAAAATACATTATTAAAGGGGTATTACTAGATACTTTATAAGGAGAGTTCCTAAATTGAAGTCGGTGATTTGTGCTAGATAAGTTCTTATCCCTAAGCTTTATATAGAGATATAGATGTAACTTTTTGTTGTTGTTGGCTGTTAAACCAAACATATTTTCCAAAACTTGTAAAGCGTTCACAAAATACATTATTAAAGGGGTATTTTACTTACTACATAGAATAAGGTCATCTGTAAATAAAAGGTTTAACAACTTTATAGATCCATTATGGTGAAATCTAAATAATCTATTGGACTCAATATTCTTGGAAATTAATCATATTAAAACTTCACTGTAGATAAAGAATAAGTAAGATGAGAGTGGATCACCTTGTTAAAGTTTGTTGGATCTTTTTACTAGTGGAGTAAGTTTTTCATTAATGTTAATGTTGTAAGAAGTTGTTGTGTTGTATTGAACTAGACACTTGATGAAGATTGGTAGATACCTGACTTAAGAGAATTTTTATAGAAAATATAATTAATTAAATCAAAAGCCTGTTGAAAGTCTATTTTTATAGTAGATGAGTGATAGTATTCATAATTTCTTAATTTAGAAGAATATTATCTCTTATATTTCTTCCATTAATTGATGCCCCTTGAGTTGGATTGATTATTGATCAAATGACATCCTTAATCTTACTACATAACATTACACAACATTTTTTATATTATCTTGTAGATATTGTTATGACATGAGATTGCTCGATAATCCTTAGCTGGCATAAGATTGGAACTTCTAGAATTGAACATATATAGGTTTTATTAAGCTCTTAAAGTATCAAATGACCGACCGCCCCGAATAATCAACCCGTTTGTCGGATTTCATTGTTCAGTTTAAAACAAAAAAATGATTTTTGACCTTATAAGCGGGACCACCACCCCATAGCATGTTGCCCCCAGAAGCAGAACCCCGTATTTCTTCTAGAAAATCTCCTAATTATTTCAGAGCAATCCATGCTCACACTAACCCGTCAATTTGGGATCCAATTCGGGATTTTCCTTGGGAGGTGTCGAGAAGGAATTGGAATGTAATTATCAGCGTATGGACAGCTATCTCTCGAGCACAGGTTTAGGTTCGGCCTCAATGCCCTGCTAAATGGTGATTCAACATAGATTCTACATCTTGGAACCAAGCCAATTTTGGAGCAGCTTGTGTTAAGCATGCCGCCAGCGTTCATCCTGAGCATTTGTAGAAGAATTCTAGAATAACACAAGTAAATGTGACTCTAACTAGATGCTAAGACTTCTGAGGAAAAAAAATCTATTTAACTTATTAAGGCTAGGTCCTTTATTTGGTTCCAAGGATAAGAGAGCCACCTGCACATCAATATAGAGAAAGTTTTAGTTGGGACAATATCATATAGTTTAGCTTGAGGTTATATATTGGCCTTTAATCTCATTATGACGTAACTTAGTTTCCTAACTAAGATCTTAGTTAGTTCTTGCCAAATAAGTTGTGTGCAACCGAGTAAGGAATTATGTCAAACACCTAATATGCACTCGTTAAAACATTCTATTTAATAATTGGTGTGTAATTTGAATTTCACACTTTAGGACTTAACCAATGTAATTTGATAGAACATATGTTAAGTTATTTTCATATACCTAAAAACAAATTACAACCAAGTCTGGTTAAGCGACCAATTAATAATTTAAGATTGCCTCAGAACATTTTCACAAATATATGTTATTCATTCTTTTTAGGCATGTTTTGTGAAAAAAAAGACAAATATAGAATATAAACATTAAAAAAATATTAATGTGTCACAAAAAAATTACATATGAAATAGGGCTTAAAATAGGCTAACCAATATGATTGTTGGAGGGACTTATTAGAACATCCAACTATCATATATCATATATCATAACTGAATAACTAATATAATTGCTATAACTTATAAATAGTTTTAAAAAATAATTGTCACTATCAAGAACTAAATTAAAATTTGGTCTATCCAAAATATATATCTCGTGCTGCCAATATTGTCATAATGGTATTTAACATTACCCAATAACCTAAGTGAAAATTTCAAACCAAAATATATCATTATATATTTACAATTTTCTAGATAGCTTTGGTTACACTAGCTTCTTTTCCATAGAATATAATTATCATATTGTTGGATTGATGTAAGCGTTATTAAATCCATCTATTAAAAAGAAAGTTTCGTTAGCCTCTCCCATTAAAAGAAAGTTGACATCCTTATCGATAATAATTTTGTTCAATTTATCTATCATGTACACCATTGTCAACTTGCTTCTAAAGTTAGCTAAGTAATCTCTTTTTTCTTGTAAAACATTAATAGAATATATTGGGTGATGTGAAAAGATATGGGCTTTCCCTTCCATTTTATTACTTCAAGTAATAGTTTTATTAACCCCTTGCTATATATGGATAACTTATATTTTGTTTTAGACACCTTACATATGTAGCTATAATTATACCCAAGACTAGAGTCTTAGTAAAAAGTTGAAGAGTGTGTCTTCTTCCAACATATTATAGATGTTCAGTATAAGAGAATTAAAGGCCTTAACATAGTTTTGGACTATTCCTTCACGTCTCAACTTTTGTAAGGTTTCCCTAACTATATAAGAGGTTTTATAATGCAGGAAATGCTCTTTATAACACCTCTTAAATCTCAATTTATAAACAACTAGTATTAAAATCATCATACAATTTAACATCACTAACTAAATACATAATGTTCATCATCGCATTATCCATTTTTGGCACCTTTACAACATAGAAATATCAATTCTTATCTCACAAAAATTTCTCCAGTATCTTAGCATCCCAAACACCATGAAAGTGCTTTTGGTTTAGGGATTTTTAGCATTGTCTAGTTGTCACTATTATTGTGGAAAACATTGGTTTAAAGAAGTTACAAAGCATCCTCCATCAACTTTACTCAACTATTTAATGTGCATCATTCATGCCATCCAATCAAATATTCACAAAAAATCCATCTTCTAGGACTAATCTAAGGAATTGTTCTAACTAGCCATCCTTTATCTCAAATGTTCCATATTTTTTCCCACCATTTGTCACCAAATTTATCTTGTTATTGTGCTTTGATTTCGTTTTTCACATAGGTCAATTTGAGGCTAGATATTAGCCTTTAATTTAATATGTTGTAGCTTAATTCCCCAATAAGTTGTCAGTAAGTTCCTGCTAAACATATTGTGCAGTCTATTGAAAATTTTTGTTAAACACTTGATATGACCTTTATTGAGATATTTTGTCGAACAGTTGCTGTACAATTTCATTTTCACACTCTTGGACTTTACTAATGTAACCTAACATAATATAAGTGAAGTAGGTTGTTTGTATATATCTACAAATAGATTATAACCAAGTTTTAGTAAGAAAACAATTAATAATTTAAGAATGCCTTTGGGAAATTTTCCAATTAATAATTTAAAAATTGCTTCGAGACATTTTCATAAACATCTTTTGTGCATTTGTTTTAAGTAAATTTTATAATCGAAAATAAACGAACATAAAACATAAACATTGGAGTAACTTTTATTAACATGTCACAAAGGATTATACATGAAATGAGGGTTTGAACAAGTCCATATAGACCCATATTTCACACATATATAGAAGAAAAAATAGTTAAAGGAAGTTTATAAGAGTTACACCCTAACTGCAAAGTTTACATTGTTCTGATCCTTATAGCAATTAGTTATACAAATTCTCTTTTCAATCCAAATAGCATAACTATTTGAGGAGCATATTAGAACACTCAATTACCAATTATTATAACCGAATGACCATCATAACTGATATAGATGACAAATAATTATCAAAATATAATAATCATTACCCAAAACTAAAATGAACTTTGGCCTATCCAAAATCTATATCTTGCACTAATAATGTTTTCGTAATGGTGTTGAAAATCACGTAATAGTCTAAGTGAAGTTTTCTTACTAAAATATGCCATTTACACACTTGCAAATTTTTGGATAGCTTTAGTTAGACTAGCTTCTTGCTGAAGCATGCCACAATTATCTTGTTAAACTTGTGTAACTTTTACTACAACTATTGTTCTGTAAAAGATCTCACAGACAACATTTGTTCATAGTCTATTAATTGATGAATAAGGTACTTTAAGGACTTTTTATATAAAAGAAAATCATTTTCACCTCTTCGAAAGTAAGTGAAATGTTCAACAAAAAGACTTTTGAGATCATTTTGATTAGTTATTTCCTTTCCTTAACCATTAAGGAAAGTTATTGTTTTGTTTGAGTTCCAATAAATGAGAATGGAGTTATTAAAATACTTTTATTGCTATCACCATCTCTAAGCCAACTTACCCTTGCATCAATAATTTCAGGAAGTTTTATTTTTTCCACTTCTCTTAGGTTATTATCGTCTGTTTTTGCTAGCAAAAATCCTTACATCAAACATAACTCCAATCTTGAATTTGAAACTGCAATATCATTTTTTCCAATAGCCTTGATAAGTTTTTTAGTCCTTTCCTTGTATCTCCTTTAGGTTTTTCATTCAATTGTCTAATTTGCAGCCATAGAAAAAGGTATTAATATCCTTTTAGACAACATCTTTGAATCCCAACTATTCCACCAAGTAATTATTGATCTTAAAAGTAACAAGTTTAATATTTTTGGGCAAATTCATAATGACCTCTATGTAACAATGATTAGATGAGATGTTATTGTCACAGAAAGTCTAATAATTCAAGAAATCTTTTAATCAAGAGTAGCTCACCATGACTCTATCTACTTTTCTTCTTTGTAAGAGATTTCCAATTTGTTGTTGTTTTAAGTAAAGTGATTTCCTTTGTATTTCAAGCTGGAAGGTCGGACAAAGAAATATAGAATTTATCACTAAAGCCAATTTAGTTAAACAACTTTGAGAATTAACAAGTCAATATTTGTATAAACATACAAAATATAGGCTTTGTTAATTATTAGAGCCTTACCATAATAATGGCATATCTACTTTTTTATATTTAATCATTACCTAGCTATTGGAATAAGATCTCACTATTAGGTTAACAAATTTATTTGTTTTATTTTTTCTTTAGTAAAGGACTAAAAGAATAAAGAGAAATAACAAGAAATACTTTATTTATTATATAATTTGAATGTGGGCTAATGTTGGCATAAGTTTTTATAGAAGATGGAGTTAACTCTTGTATGTCTTAACTCTAACTATAAATATGGGTATATCAAAAGTTAATCTATATGATTATTTTAAGTAGTTACGTGGCAAATTTTTAAACTATAAATATGGGTATATCAAGAGTTAATCTGTATGATTATTTTAAGCAGTTACGTGGCAAATTTTTAAAGCAAGTAGCTAGTCAAAGTGCTCTAATAAGTTTGAAATTTAGGTTTCTTAATCTTTTTAACATAACCATTTTGATAAGATTTAAGAGTTTCAATTGATTGATAATAAAACGTAATACAGATTTAAAATACTAAGCATCACTTCCAATTCCTCCAAGACCTTTAGAGGATTGTATTGTTTGCACTTTATTTTGTCTTGTCCTCTCCTAGAGTTAAACAATTAACAACTTTCATTTCAACTTCCTTCTTAATTAAACTAAATTGAATTCTGAGATGATTTTCCATTTTTATTTTTATATTTACTCATTGGAATATATTTAATTAACTATTCAATATGTGATAATTATAAGTCTCATAATTCTAGTGTAACAAATATGAACCTTTTGGATTTGTAAATCATAGTAAATATTAAAAATGTGAAAGAAAATAAGAAAGTCATTAACCATATATATTAAAAAAGAATTAAACAAACATGTATTAAAAGAAAAATGTATGCTAATATTCAATTAAAGAAACAACTATTGTAAGAAAAATTATATGAAATAATTGGACCAAATGATGTCCTAACTTATGATTTTGGTGATACCAAAATATGTTTCTATTAATGAATTTATTTTTGTTAATATTAATAGCTCTATTATACTGAAATCAAATAATTTGTGAGAGATTAAGTTCAACAGAAGGGCAAAATAAGTAAAAAGTTAATTGAATAAATTAACCAATCAAATGATAAACAAAATAAACCATATCTACAATTCAAGAGAGTTTTAAAACAATTTAAGTCAAGTGAACCATAACGAGTTATGAGATTGATTTTTGATAGTAAAGATAGTTTTATGAATCTTTTGAGATAATTTTATTATATTCATGAGCATGAGAGCATAATATGAACCCTTAATATATTGTGTGATCAAGAAAGAAATTCTTAAGTTTTATTTGAGTTATTGAGACATCAATTAAGAGAGAAATTGATTTGTTTAGGCTTTCTTTTCACCTGTAGCGAAGAAAATGTATAAAAGATCCCCTTTTTTACCTTAAGAAAAGAAGATATTATATAATGGATTCCTTTTTATTCATTAGAGGAAGAGAAAAAGTGAATTTCCCAAATAGAACTTCGAGAATGGACATATTCCAAAGGTTATGTAACTGATGTAGATTGAATTTTAGACGGGGATGTCAGATTAATATCAAGTCTATAAGCTTGCATAAATAAATAGTTAAAGTGTAGAATCTCAAGTTAGTGAGAGAAAAGAGTGCTAATATGTAAATGGCATTCTTAAGTGAATTTGTGACAGAAATTATTATGGTTATGAAAACTTACTTTGAGATGTATCCTTTTTATATGTTGAATAAGTAGAGTTGAACTTCAACTATCCTATTAGAGCTTGGATATAATTTAATTAAGAAGCTTAATTAGTAGACTTTAACTCTAAATGTTGATAAGTCTTATCTTGATTGACTTATTCGTTAAGTATCGCTAAAATTCGCAAGTGGGTTTGACACAAGTATGCCTTAAAATGGTTATTAGGAATGTCAAAGTCGGCCCGACCCGACTTGTTTTTTGGCCTAGCTAGGCCCGTGGCCCGACCATTACTTTCGAAATGACGTCGTTTTTTTTTTAAATTTTTATTTAAAAAAACAAAATAAGGGTCGGACCGACCCGGCCCTCCAGTGGCCCTTCTGGCCATAGCCCGGGCCATCGACCGACGGGCCACGGGTAGGCAGGCCCGCGGGCCAGTCCATCCCGACTCACTGGGCCACGTGGTTGGGCCACCATGGCCTGAGACAGGCCCGCCCTGTTGACATCCCTAATGGTTATCAAATAAGTTTGCCTTTGAGCTTCAAATATAATTATAGATATTAATCTTTACTAAGTAATCCAAAAACATATCATACTTTTGTTAAGAATATTGGTTGAATCACTATAAATCGATTTTGTATATTTTTTCCCTCTCTTTATTGCTATGTGCTTATTAATAAAATTATGTGTGTTTATGGTTGCTCAATATAAATTATACTTGCATATTATAATAACATATTCATATTTTTCGGCAATTCATTCATTACTTCTTAAAAATTGGCCAAAAATATGAAGACATAGTTCACCTATCTCTTATGTGTCATGCAAGGTCAATAAAAATATTAAATGTCAAAATTTGTCATAAATCGATGTTAACAAGAAAATATAGAAGAAAAATAACTTTGAAAAGGATAAACTACTAAAATTTAAAAATATATACAAAACGGTCTAAAAATAAATAAAGGTAGGCATGGGGAAAAAATGGAAGCACTGATTAATTTTCTCAAACTAAATCAATTCTCAACTCTTATAATGCAATTATCAATTTTATATTAGAACAATATTTTAGAATGAGTAGAAATAATATAACTACAAAGGACTTATAACAATAGAATTCAACAAACTAACATAAACGTGAAGAGTAAGCTCTTTAAATGTGATCATTCTCTATTTCCTACCAAGCTATATAACTGTTGTTCTTATTGACTTGCCAGTGGCATTGTCATTGCTCTTCTCCCGCTCTTGACGTCAATTAATAAACTTGCACGAAGACTAGTCAACTTCTTCGCTCTCTTCAATCAGCTTTCGGACTTAACTGAACGTTTTCAAACTATGGAACCAATAGGATCTTGGAACGTGTGAGTGTAACATGTCAACTTGGATGTAATGGAACATTTTATATATGTAGAAACAAGATTTTAAATATCTATTACAAGCTCATTCTCGACTGTATAGCTGGATTAGCTTAGTTAAGCACCCTACCCACCTGACGTTGAAAGATTCGTTTTTGACATTCAAAGATAATTAATTGGTATAGAGTATAATCGTTCCCTGGAAGACTGGTAGTGGAGAGTCAGTTAATACCATCAACAGTACAGTACCATTGAACTACTTGCAGTTCTCGAGGGTTGTTTTGTTTTCAATTTCCTGTTAACAAGTCTTACGTTTACCTGCAGGCGCCTGCAGATGAACGGATTCAGACTTCTGAGAAAAGGTGCCATGACAACTTTGCACTGAGAACTTATTCTTTAAAACTTCTTCCTCCTACCACTTTTGGTTGGCAAACAAACTTGTGTTGGAGGTCAAATTTTCTACAGCAAAGACCATGTCTTTCCAGCTAATGTATTAGGATTGAAAGCGAGAGTCATGTCGGAGACTGAGAGCCTGCGGCCGTCTAATGAAGAGGCTGAGGAGGACCATGAATCCGAAAGAGGACGATTCTATGACTGTATATTGGCTCCATTCCATTGGCTGAAGATGCTTGCCACTGAGACACATTGGAGCTATGTGTTTGCAGTAGTTGTTGTGTATGGAATAAGTCAGGGGATGGGTGGAGCTTTAGTTCGCGTTGGGACGGAGTATTACATGAAAGATGATCAGAAGGTTCAGCCATCGGAGTCCCAGATTTATCAAGGGATCATATCTATTCCTTGGCTTGTTAAACCTTTGTGGGGTCTCCTCACAGATGTTTTTCCCATTCTGGGGTATCGTAGGCGGCCTTATTTCGTTTTAAGTGGTAACCTTATCCATATAATTTGCTGTTCTCAGTTTTATTTCTTCCCCATTATTTATCACGTCAATTTATGTCAAGATCTGTCTTCTATATTCCCCAGAAGATCTTGTTCAATTCTTGTTGTTTGTTCTTTTTTAGTTTGCAATTGCTATATGATCTTTTCATGTTCGCTTGTGCTCTTAAAAGCTGAAAATATGGGTTCCTCTCAGGGTTTCAGATAAAGCTTAACTCCATCTACATATTTCTTTTGTGCAAGATTGATAGTTGGATCAGTCCTTAGTTTTCGTTTGATCATCAGTGGGAGTTTTAGACCCCAAAATGAGTCAATTGTATGCGTTGTACTTGAGAGTTGAGAGTTGACTTGCAGGTAGTGAAAGTTGTTGAGGACGTTTCTGGATTGCTTACATTTGGTACTTATTTTGGATAAGCTAGTCTTGAAGTTTAGAAATGATGTGAATCAAAAAATAGCTGAGCACGGAAAGTGGGTGACATAGTGATCATTAAGCTTTCTATCAAAACCAATTGGCATCTTAAGCTTCTGGGAAAATGCAGGAGGGGTTTCCAGCCCAAAAAGGAAATATAGGTTTTGGTGGTTATATGGCAGTGGAGAAAAAAAGCGATGAATAACAAATCCGAGTACGATGGTTACAGTCGTTTGCTGTTCTTTGAGATTGATGGAAATGAAAAGGAAGAAGTTTCGAATTTACTTACATGTCATACACTTGTACGGGTTGTAAGAATGAAACTCATACCTCCTATGTATAATGTCTCAAGAAGTCCAGATCTCAATTCAGGGCTGTTCATGGCATTGCTTTTATTAATTTAGGGAGAAAATGTATCAATCTGCTGGAGTAACAATATTATTTGGTGCTTAAGTTTGAGGACACTAATCTCTCTTTCAAGTTTGTCTCTGCCTTATCACAAATCATAATCTCTATTCTCTTCTGATGATGATCAGCCATTTTTCTCGTCTTTGAGCTCACCATCACAAAAGTATTTAAGCTCGGCCATTGCTTGTGTCTCCGGGATAATGAGCAAGCAAAGGACTTAAATGTGCAAATGTGTAACATTTGTGTGGTCCTTTGTCCCTAACTGTTACTGTTTCCACTTTGGATTTGAAGAGAATACTTTTCATATTCAATGTAGGGAATCTTTTAGCTTTCAAAACTATATCTCGTCTAGAAAATGCTTGGCAGAATATCTGTCCCTGAGAGTGATTGGCAGAATATCTTGTCTATTTCAGGACTTGTGGGAGTGGTCTCAACACTCATATTGGCTTTGCATGACAAGGTCCAACTTCTATTTGCAGTGGTTTTATTGACGACTCAAAGTATGTATGTAGCCATTGCAGACGTGACTATTGATGCCTGTGTAGCAGAGAACAGTAATATCCATCCTGTGCTGGCGGCTGACCTGCAAAGTTTGTGTAGTTTCAGTTCCTCAATTGGAGCATTACTGGGATACTCTCTGAGCGGTGTTTTTGTTCACCTACTAGGTCCTAAGGTTGAGCTCTTGTTAGCTTGCCACTATTATCATGTTATCTCAATCTTCCCATTGTAGGCAGAAGTTTATTCTTATGTGTTACAGGGCTTAATTCTTCTTCTGTTTTAGGGCGTCTTAGGCTTGCTGGCAATCCCAGCTGGACTTGTATCTCTGGTAGGAATGACGCTCAGCGAATCCAACACCCAGCATAGTGTTTTTAGAGAGGTATTCTTTCTTTTCTTCTTGAATTTGCTATTTCCACTTTCAGACTCTAAATCAATCCATCTTTTGCTCAGGTACACCAGAATATTGCTGATGCTGGAAAGGCTATGTTGAAAACATTGAAATTTCCGGAGGTTTGGAGACCATGTTTATATATTTACTTATCTAACACTGTAAGTTTGAATATCCACGAAGGGTTGTTCTACTGGTATACGGATTCAAAGGATGGTCCGTCCTTTTCCCAGGTATATGATTCTATCTTAGCTATCATTCTATCCATTATTTTCTTCAGATTCACAAGGACTGTACTATACTGCAGAAGTTTGAAGCAACCGTTTTTAGTCTAGAATGACCGGATACTCTCTATGTTCTTGGGACTGATGCTCTTTTGTTCATGAAGCTTGTTAGCGCAGAGCATTGACCATAATCATACAATTTGTGTTAATAATATTGTGAACGGATGGTTTGTGCAGGAGACCATTGGCTTCATTTCCTCGTTTGCTGCAGCTGGATCATTCTTGGGGGCACTACTGTATCAGAATGTTCTGAAAAATCATCCCTTCAGAGACCTGCTTTTTTGGACTCAATTTCTATTTGGTTTAACAGGGATGCTGGATTTGGTGATGGTGTTCCGACTGAACTTGAGACTTGGAATACCAGACTATTTCTTTGCTGTGTTTGATGCAAGTTTCTCTCATGTAATTGGACGGCTCAAGTGGATGCCTCTTCTTGTACTCTGTTCCAAGCTTTGTCCCGCTGGCATTGAAGGCACTTTCTTCGCTTTGCTCATGTCAATTGAGAACCTTGGACATTTTTCATCTTCATGGCTTGGAGGCCTCCTTCTTCATTTACTTCATGTTACCCGAGTAAATTTTAATAACCTCTGGCTGACCATCTTGATCCGTAACTTACTGAGACTCACTCCACTTTGTCTGCTATGTCTGGTTCCAAATGCTGATCAAAATGCTACTTTACTACCAACTGAAATCTCGGGGTCAAAAGAGGGAACTGAAACTCAAGTAATTGAAAACATTGAATTGGTTTCTCTGGTAAGCAGGATGGATGAGATGTAAGCTCTGACAAGACCATCTGCTCAACATTTTTGCATGTGCAGCATTACTTGTCTTAACTAGTTGAGACTGAAATTTGACAAGTTGGTGGGGTTCCAAGGAAAGAAGCTTTATGAGCTAGAACGAGTTTACAGAAAGGAAATGATGTTCCTGAAGATCCAACAGTTTATTGTTCAACCAATAAAAAGTTGGCTCCAAAGGAAACTGTTTTATTGTATTCTTTTTGACAAAAGGAGATGTAATTCGAGGATTCATAAATTCATTGGCCATATTTTGGGTACTAAAATCATATCTTTTCACCTTTCCATCTGTTCAAAACTAGAAATAGTTATCTGAGTATGCGTTCTTTCAAAGTATAGATAAATATGATCACGCCTTGTAGCTCAGTGTATAGGAGACTTGAAAAGTTCTTCCTTTTAAACTCCAACTTCTAGGAGTCTGCACAACTTTGGATATCCTTTAGAATAATGGGGATGGGGAAATGCACGTAATAGCTTTCATAAATTATATAATTTATCTAGTTAGTTAACAAATTTAAAGTCAAGTGATAAGCTCGATGATAGAAATGTTAATGGGCTGGGCCGGGCTCGGGTCGCCCTTGAGCCGGTCCCAAGCTATGGTGGCCCGCTGGCCAGGCCGGCCTAGCCCGCCATTTGTTTTTTAAGCCAAAAAATTTCAAAACAATGTCTTTTTGGGGAAAAAATGAGCGGGTCACGGGCCGGGTCATTATTGACATCCCTACTTGATGATTGTTTAGAGATTTAACTTTTAGTACTTCAAATTACTTAATCACTTAGAATTTACGAGAAATCAATTCAAATATTTAAAAATTCTTACAGAAATTTTAATTAATTGAATCACATTTTAAGGACAGGAAATACAAATACTTGAAAATTATTGTAGAACTTCCAAGGGGTTGAACCACACTTTAATAATAGTAAAAAGTCTTTTATACTTTCCAACCATATCTTTTAATGAATAGTTTGAGAAATCCTAAGTATAGTATCTTCTTTATAATGGAATGTAAAAGGTTCTTCTTTTGTCCCATGGTTTCTAAATATCAATATTAAGAGAAATAGATTAGATTGTGCAATCATAGTTAATAATTAAAAGAAAAAGGATCAATGCACACACTAAAATAAAGTATTCAAATAATTGGACTAAATTGGATGGTTGGATTAATTTAAACAAAAAACACACAACAATTTAATTTGAAAACTAGTAAGAAATCAACTAATAATTAATTAAGAGAATCAATCAAAAGAAAAAGAATTAATTAGATCAAAGTTAGCAATCTAGTTGAGTTTAACTTGAATTATCAGCTCTAGAAATTATTCAGGAATTGATCAATAATTAACTAAGAGAGAGAAACTAAGAGAAACAAAGTAATGCTAGCACTAAATACCACTATTCAGAGAATCAAACTATGAGGGAGAACTTTGAAGTAACTGGTAAGGTTACGCATTTGTGACCAAAAGGTAATAGATTTGAGTCACATAAATTATAACTTTGTAAAATGCAAAGGAAAGGTTGGGTACAATTTATATCCCTCCCCTTACTCTTGCAAAGTGAGAAACTAAATTGAAGAATCAGAATGAGTTTAATTGAAAGTATATAGTAGGATGGTCCAAAAACTAATCAGAAATCAATTGATAATTAATCAAAAGAAATGAACCAAAAGAAAAGGAATAAATTGGACCAAATTGGGCAATCAAGTTAATTTCAAATCCAAACCACGTAATTGCTAGTTTGGAAATTACTCAAAATTTAGTCAATAATTAATTAGGAGAAAGAAACCAAGAGAAAAGGAATTAATATGGCAATTGAAAACCATTATTCAAAGATCTGGAATAGATTAGGTTGATTTGGTTTTTAAAATTAGTTAAAAATTGACTAGTAATTAACCAATAAAAAGTAATCAAAAGAAAAGAAACCAATATGGTCATTGAATAGCAATGTCCAAAGAAGTAGGCTACACTAAATGGTCAAACTGAGTTCAACACAAATTTTACAGTAATTTGGTCAAAAATTAGTTAGAAATCAATTAGTAATTAACTAAGAGAAATTAATCAAAATAAAAAGAATCAATTAGACCAAATTAGGTAGTTGATTTATGGTCAAATTAAACCAAATAGTGGTATAGTCTAGATAATATTTAGAAATTGGTCAATAATTGATATAGAGAAAGAAACCAAGATAAAAGAAATTAATGTAAACATTGAATAATATTATTCATATAATCAAACCAAACTAGGAGGTTGAGCTGAGTTAACCCCCAAACTTCACAATGGTTTGGTCTGTTAAGAAGTTAAAAGTTGACGAGCAATTAATCAAGAAAAAGTAACCAAAGTAGAAAAGAATAATTGCAAACATTAAATACTAAAATTTTAGAGAACTAAACCAAACTTGATGATCGAACTAAGATCAACCTAAACTGCAAAATAATATAGTTTGAAAACTAATATAAATTTATCAATAATTAATTGAAATAAATTAATCAAAATAAAAAATTAATTAGACCAAATAGGGTGGTCAGATCAAGTTCAACTTGAATCACATAGTGTCCTAGTCTGGAAATTACCCAGGAATTGGTCAATAATTAATTGAGAGAAAGAAACCAAGAGAAGGGAATTACTTTTGCAACTGAGAATTGAGTTAAACCTAAACTACTCAATAGTCTGGTCCAAACACTATTCAAAAATTAGATAGAAATCAACCAAGAAAAAACAACTAAAAGAAAAGGAATTAATATAGTCACAAAGTACCAATTTTCATACAACTTAGCCAAAATTGGAAGATTGGACTAACTTACTATAAAATCATTTGGTTTAAATCAAATCATTCAGTAAATAATCAAGAGAAATAAATCAAATGATAAAAATGAAGACAAGATTTGGCAGCCCTGACCAAACAATATTATGATTTAAAAACTACTGAAATTTAGTAATAATTAACCAAGAGAGAGAAACTAATTAATA
Organism: Erythroxylum coriaceum; assembly: GCA_026874005.2. Classification (NCBI taxonomy): domain Eukaryota; kingdom Viridiplantae; phylum Streptophyta; class Magnoliopsida; order Malpighiales; family Erythroxylaceae; genus Erythroxylum; species Erythroxylum coriaceum. Next base: position 896,953 of record JANQAP020000253.1, read on the forward strand.
CCACTATTCAGAAAATCGAACTAGACTAGGTGGTCAAATTAAGTTCAACCTAAACTGCATAGTAGTTTGGTCCAGAAAATAGCCATAAATTGCATAGAACAACCAAAAAAAGCAAAAGAAAAAGAATAAATGTAGTCATTGAATGTTGATGTTTAACGAAATTTATTAAAATAGATGGTCAAATCGACTTTAATCCAAACTGCATACTAATTTAGTTTGAAAGCTAGTTAAAAATTGGTGAATAATTAACCTAAAGAAAAAGAATTAGTTGGACTAGAGGTTAGGTTCAACTCAACCTAAAACAAAAAGTGGTCTGGTCTAGAAAGTTCTTAGAAATTGTTCAATATTAATCAAAAGAAAGAAGTTAAGAAAAAATGAAGTAATTTAACCATTGAATACCATTGTTCAAATAATCAAACTAAACTAAATGGTCAACTTGAGTTTAACCATAATTGCACACAAGTTTGGTTCGAAAACTAGTCAAAAATTCACTAGTAATTAACTAAGAAAAGGTAATTAAGAAGAACTAATACAGTCAATAAATAACAATGTTAAGAGAAATGACCTAGATAGAATAGTCGGACTAAGTTCAACATAAACTAGTTTGTTCTGAAAACTAGTGAGAAATCAATACGTAATTAATCAAAAGAAATCAATCAAAATAATAATAATCAATTTGACCAAATTAGGTAATCTGGTTGAGTTTAACCTAAATTACAAAATGGTTTGGTTTAGGAACTACTTAGAAATTTACCAATAATAAACTAAAAAAAAGAAACTAAGAGAAAGGAATACCAATGTTTAGAGAATCAGGTGAAAGTAGGTGATCATACTCAATGCAACTTCAACTAGATAGTGGTTTGATTCATAACTAGTCATAAATTGGCTAGTAATTAACAAAGAGAAAGTAACCAAAAGAAAATAAATAAATTTAGACATTGAATATTAATGTTTAGAGAACTAGACCAAATTGTTTGGTTGGACTGAATTGTGGTTCAAAAACTAGAAAGAAATCAATAAATAATTAATCGAGAGAAATCAACCAAAAGTGAAATAACCAATTGGGTCATATTGGGCTATTGGCTTGAGTTCAACCTAAATTACCATAATGCAAACAATTAGACTAAACTAGGTGGTTAAACTGAATTCAACCTAAATAGCATATTGCTATGTTCGAAAATTAGTGAAAACTATATTCGTAAGTAACCAAGAAAAAGCAATCAAAAGAAAAAAGAATCAAAGCAGTCATTAGATACCAATAGTTAGATAATTAGACAAGGTTGGATGGTTGGATTGAGTTTAACAAAAAATTGCGCAATAATTTGGTCTCAAAACTAGTTAGATATCAACTAGTATTTAACCTAGTATAAGTCAACTAGATTAAACTGGCATTTTAGATAAACTACTAAGACTTAGACTAGAAATTACACAAAAATTGGTCAATAATTAATTGAGAGAAAGAAATAAAGAGAAAAGGAATTAATGCAATAAATACCATTGTTTTAACAATTAAACTAAACTAGGTGATCAAGTTGAGTTTAACCCAAAATCTATTGTCGTTTGGTCCAGAAACTATTTAGAAATCACTTAATAAGAGAGACTAAAAAAAAGGAATAAATTTAATTACTAAATAATAATATTCAAACAACTGAACTATAGTATCGAGTCAAACTAAGTTCACCCCAAATTAAAAAATAATTTGGTCTAAAAATAGTCTGAAATCAAACATAAATTAATTAAGAGAAATCTATCAAAAAAATCAATTAGACCAAATTAAGCAGTTGAGTTGAGTTCAATTCAAACTATATAATGGTCTAGTCTATAAACTACTCATAAACTAAAAAGTTAATTAATCAAGAAAAAGAAAATAAAAGAAAAGGAATTAATGCAACCATTAAGTACCATTGTCTAGAGAAACAAACAAACTAAGGTGGTCAAACCAACTAGTAATTAACAAAAAAAGCAATTAAAATAAACACAATTAATGTGGTCATTAAATACCAATGTTCAGAGAAATGGGCTAAACTAGATAGTTGGATTGAGTTCAACACAACCTGCACATTAATTTGGTCTGTAACTAGTTAAAAATTGCCTAATAGTTAATCGAGAGGAATAAACAGAAAGAAAAATAATCAATTGGATCATATTAGGAAGTTAGGTTAAGTTCAACATGAATTACACAATGTTATGTTCTAGAAAATACTTAGAAATTTGTGAAAAGAAACAAAGAGAAAATGAATTAATGTATCTAGTAAATATCAATACTTAGAGAATTAAACCATACTATGTGGTTGAACTAAGTTCAACCCAAATTATACAATAGTTTGAGATAACTAGTGATTAACTAAGAAATAATAACCAAATGAAAAGGAATCGATGCAATATCATGTTGAGAGAACTAAACTAAACTGGATAATCATACTAAGTTCAACCTAAATTGAATAGTAATTTGGTTTGTATACTAGTAAAAATTAATCAATAATTAATCGAGAAAAATCAACAAAAAAATAAATTAGATCAAATTGAGAGGTTGGTTGAGGTCAACTCAAACACCATAGTATTCTGGCCTAGAAACTGTATAGAAATTAGTCAAATTGAGAGAAAGAAATCAATAAAAAGGAATTAATGAAGCCATTGAGTATTAATATTCAAAGAATTAGACTAGACTAGGTTATCAAACTGAGTTTGAACCAAATTACATAGTGAATTGGTATAGAAACAAGGCAGAAATTGGCTAGTAATTAACCTAGATAATGTAATCAAAAGAAAAAAATAAATACATGTAGTCATTGACTAACAGTGGTTAGAGAATTGGACTAAACTAGATTATTAGACTAAGTTTAACTCGAACTACAATGTAATTTTAGTCCAAAAATGATCCGAAATTAACTTGTAATTAATTAAGAGAAATCAATCAAAAGCAAAAAATCAATTGGATCGTAGTGTACAATCATGTTGAGTTCAACCTAAACCACACATTTGTTTGGTTTGGAAATTACTTAGAAATCAGTCAATAGTTAATCGAGACAAGAAACCAAAATAAAAATATTTACTGCTACCACATAACACTTCTATTGAGAGAATTAGACTAGATTAGGTGGTCAAACTAAGTACAACATGAATTTCAAATTGCTTTGGACAATAAACTAGCCAAAAGTTTAGGTAATAATTAACCAAGAAAAAGCAACTAAATGAAAAAGAATCAATGCAGTTACTACATACTAATATCCAAAAGACCAAATTAGATTGGATGGTTAGATTGAGTTCACTCCTTATAGCACAATAATTTTGTCCAGGATTTGTAAAAAATTAATCAATAATTAATTAAGAGAAATCAATTAAAAGAAAAGGAATCAATTGGACTAAAGGCTGGGTTCAATTCAACTCGAAGCACAAAGTGGTAATGTCCAGAGACTTCTTAAAAATTGGTTAATAATTAATCAAGTGAAACGAAACAAAAATAAAAAGACTAATGCAATGAGTAAATACTACTGTTTAGAGAATTATAGTAGACTAAGGGTGTGCTTGGTTCACTTGGAAGAATGGTAATATGAATTATAATGAATATAGTGAGAAATAAAAATGGATCAATTCCTCAATAGATCAATTCCTCACTATATTGGGAGATATGAAGTATTGCCTCAAAAGAAGATATAAAAATAATGTTATTCTAATTATAATATATTACCAATCATCTTTTTTTATTCCTTACCCATTCCTTTCTTTTCATACTAACTAACCAAGCACCCCTAAATGATCGAACTAATTGTAGCCTAATTTGTATCGTGATTTGGCTAAAAAACTAGTCCAAAATCAATTAGTAATTAATTAAGAGAAAGCAAGTAAAAGAAAAATAGCTAATGCAATCATTAAATACTAAATTTATAATAAATGGACTAGATTTGATGGTCTGAAAAATACTTAAAATAAAAGGTAATTAGTCGACATAAATAAATTAAAATAAAAAATTAATCTGACAAGATTAGGAACGGTGTGAGTTCAACTCGAACCACATCATTGTTTGATATGAAAACTACTCATAAATTGCCCCCGGGGCATAGCTCAACTGGCAAAGGCTTGGGTGGTGTAGTGCCTGCCATGCTGGTAACCTGCGTTGTGGGGGTTCGAATCTTGGGGGCAACCTTTAAGATTTGGGCCCCTTCTATGGTGAGATCAGTAGGTAAGCCCAAGTCCCTGATCAGTTGAGGCACATCCTGCGATTTACCTCCTCGACCAATCCTGAGGGCACGGGGGGTGGGGGCTCCTAATGTTGGAGTTCAACATTAAAACTACTCATAAATTAGTCATTAATTAACCAAAAGAATGAAACTAAGGGAAAAGGAATTAATGCACTCATTGAATACCACTATTTAGATTAGGCTAAAATACATTTAACCCCTTGTGTTTTATCTCTTGATACATTATGCCTCCCTTTATTTTAAAAATGGACTTATTAAGTCCTTTGACTACCAGTCAAAGGAGCTTAGAATTTTAAAATATTTTTTTACACTTAACATCACCACAACTATACATGATGCATTTTTTGGACAAAAATACCCTTTTAGGCCCT
>JANQAP020000253.1:911483-922004 GCA_026874005.2 Erythroxylum coriaceum
TAATTACTCTTAAAATTCACTTACAAGGTTATGATTGTTTCATTTGTGGAGGATAGCTATTTCAATATTAAGGTTGGTAAAAATATCATTTCCTAAGAGAAAGTCATTCCTCATTGACATTAATACTTTGAATTAGTCAATTATTGCATTCTTTTCTTAATTAGTTATCGCATAGATTTGTCATATTCATAGTTATTTTGGTTGCATTGAATTGAGTAGTTGCTTAGAAATTTATTTGAGTTTTTGTTAATTCGTTACATTGCTTTTAAATTTCCAAAATTTCACTCAACCCGATTCCAAACATTATTAGTTAGCATAGATTTGAAATTTATCATAATCCCTGTAGACACGACTCGGTTCTCACTGATTTATTATTCACTTCGACAACCGTGCAATTGCGGTTCACGAACAGACATGAATATTATATTTCTTAGTATCTCGTTGATTATTTTTATAAGAATTTAAATTTTACATATTTAATTTTACAAAATTAAGTTTATAACTTTAATAATAATAATAATAATAATAATAATAATAATCCAACGTTAAATTTTCTATTAATATGAATGATGTAGAGAGCTACATCTTATTAGTATTTTTAACATAATATGTTTGAATTTTATTATTTAATAAATTAAAAATAACTTACAAGGGCATGACTTAAAAAAATTTATAAGGTCACGATTAAATATTTAATTTTACAAAAATTAAAATTTTAACAATAATAAAAAATAGAACAAAAATTAAATTTTACAAAAAAAATTACAAATGTTTCATGCATAATTCATAAGCATAGCATAATTAATAATAATTCAAGTATGCCACACTACAGCACAATTAATTAATTGTAATTAGGCATAAATTTGACTTGCAAAAATTAATTAATGTATAGCTTTGTTTATTTAGGTGGGTGTTATTGATTTTTCACTTGCACATATTTAGCTAAAGATGAAAATGCTGCTATTGTGGAGCTTTTCTAAATTCAGCAGTTAGGGATAAATTTGCTAATTATTCATCTTCTTACCAACACAAAAATTTCAGCGGTTTGGTCAAATAGTTGAAAGACTTGAATCAGCTAAAAAGTAGCTGATCCGTTATTCACCAAATGCAGCCTTAATCTTTTGTTGACTAAAATATATTAAACCCCTATATTTTTTGCTTTATTTTATTATGACATTTATTTCAAAAATAAAAATATTTTAAGTATGAATTACATTTTGACCGTTAATAAATAAAAAATTACTAAAAATACCATTGTCTTCACAATTGTACTTTATGATCGTTAATTTATGAAAAAATTTTAAAAAGAAAATTTATTTATGAAACAAAATTAAAAAAAGAAATAATTAACAGTAATAAAATAACATATCACCATTTTTATGCTTCCCTTTTGCTCTATAAAACTATAAATTATCTTCTTTAAGCTCTTTTTTAGTTTTCTAACTCAGTCCCTTACTAGAAATGACAATGGGTCGAGTTGAGCTCAAGCTGCTCCTGGCCTGATGAGCTTGAGGTTGCCTAGCCCGTGGCTCTACCCAACCATGGGCAACTGACTTGTGACCCAGCCCCCAACCTAACGGGCCACAAGTAGGTCGAGCCGACCTGACCCTACTTTATGTTTTTTTTTTAATTAAAATGACTATCCCATCTCGACTTGAACCGCGACCCGACGAGGCCAAGCAACTCGGCCTGTGGCCTGACCCGTGACTCAGTCAGTCAGACCAGGCCATATTTGCCATTCCTATCCGTTACCCAGCGGTTTTTATATTTTGTATTTATAGTTTTATAGAGTAAAAGAGAAGCATAAAAGTAGTGATATTTTATTTTATTGCTGTTAATTATTTTTTAAAATAATTTTGTTTCATAAATAAATTATCTTTTTTAATTTTTCCATAAATTACGGTCATGAAGTACAATTGTGAAGATAATGATATTTTTAGAAATTTTTTCCTTTTTTTATTTATTAACGGTAAAAATGTAATCAATGGTTAAAATAATTTTTATTTTTGAAATAGAGGGATAATAAAATAAAGTTAAAAGATATAGGGTTTAATGTATTTTAATTAATAAAAGACTAAAAGAGTATTTATGTCAAAAAAAATGTAATATGTATAATTGTGGTGATATTATCATAATACAAGAGTAAAAAAAATCTTTTTGAATTCTAAGCTCCTTTGATTGATGATCAAAGGAAGTAATAAGTTCATTTTTAAAATAAAAAGGAGCATATCGTTCTAAAGAATAAAACACACAGGGGTTAAATATATTTCAGCCTTATTATTGGACTAGATTAGGTAGTCAAATTGAATTTAACCCGAACAACATAGTAGTATAATCCAAAACTAGATAAAAATTGATTGGTGATTAATAAAGAAAAAATAACTAAAGGACAAAGAATCATTGCAGCCAGTGAAAAAAAAAACGACATTAATTGCTTGATCTGTTATTTTTCCTACCGTTGATGAAACAACTTTTATATTTATACCATAAGACTTTGATATTTAGTTTTATGTTTTCAGAAAACATAAATGTTAAAACGTAAAGGTTCATTAAAGTTTTATAAATGTTTTTAAAAAAGTAATAAAAATGATGTTCATAATTTGATCTTGGTACAATATTTGTATTACATAATCATATGTCATATGTCATAAGTTTTAATTATTAATTCATCTTTTAAATTTAAGACTTTGTATAATTTCTTTTCTTTTTAATACTGTATATATTATTTCAAGATGTCATATTTACTTATTACTCGAAATGGCATTTAGTATTGACCAGTATCAATACAGTACCGTGTTAGAATCAAATTCAATACTAACATTGATAATAATAGACTGAAAAGGTTTGTGCGCAAAAAGTCGGTTTAATTGATATACTTTATAATTTTGATCATTATTGTAAAATTAAAGTTGCAAATTTAAAATATAATTTATCATATTTTATATTAGATTTAAATATTTTATTTATCTTTTTAGTTTATATTTTATTATTATATTAAAATTTTATTGAATGCTATTCAATATATCATACCTTGATTATTATTTTTTCAATCTGATTTCCTAAAAAATATAAAATATTTTAGAAATTCAAGGATGCAATTGGGCTATTAGCCCAAAAATGGTTTGTGGGCTCACGAAATCATTTTGTATCATTAGACTAAAAAAATATGAAAAGAAAAATACCAAAAAAAAATGAAAGAGAGAGGGTGTAACCAAACAGAAAGTGAATAGGGTGTGATTGATTGAGATTGGGGTCTTATTCGGGATTAGGGTTAAGTTCTTCACTGCGCCACTCACTCTCTGTCTCTCTCTCTCTCTTTCTTTGTTAAGGCGCCAAAATCTCTTCTCCCTTCTCTCCTCTCTCTGTGTTCTCTTCTCTTATCATTTATTTATTTATTCACTTTCAAGATTGTCTCTTTTTAACTGAATTCAACTACAAGAATAATGGGTACCCAAATCCCAACTACCAATGATCGTTCCAGAACCTATTGGACACCAACCATGGAGCGTTTCTTCATTGATCTTATGTTAGAGCAGATGCACAGGGGAAACAGGGTCGGACATACCTTCAACAAGCAGGCCTGGACACACATGCTCACAGTGTTCAATGCTAAATTTGGCTCTCAGTACGACAAAGATGTCCTCAAAGGTCGTTATACTAATTTATGGAAGCAATTCCACGATGTCAAGAACATTCTTGCTCAGAGTGGATTTTCTTGGGATCAAACTAGACAAGTGATTGTTGCTGACGATGATGCTTGGAACGCTTACTTGAAGGTATTGTAACTTTCTATGTTCAGTCATACCCTATACAAGTTTTTGACTGCATAACTTGACAATAACTTAAGATTCTTGCAGGTCCACCCTGATGCACGACCCTACAAGTCCAAAACTGTGCTTAATTTTAACGATTTGTGTGTCATATATGGTTATAACACTGCAGATGGAAGATATAGCCGATCAAGCCATGATTTGGACTTTGATGATGATGTTCAAGGATTAAACATGGGTATGTAATTGGCTTCTTGTCTTTTAATAAAATGCATATTTTTAATAAATGATGTATCAAGTTGACATTCAACAGTCATGGATCAAATCTTCATTACGTTTTATTCTTTAATTTGTAGGTGACGAAATGGGAAGCATTACCCAGTTGAGCAATGATCGTCCGAGGACTGAGTGGAATGCTGCTATGGACCAGCATTTTATTGAGCTTATGCTGGACCAAGTAAGGAGAGGCAATATGATAGATAATACATTCAACAAGCAAGCCTGGACTGATATGCTTGCTCTTTTCAATGCAAAATTTGGTCCTCAACATAGCAAACGAGTTTTGAGACATCGATACAATAAACTCTCAAAGTATTATAGCGACCTGCAAGTCATTATAAATCAAGATGGGTTTTCATGGGATGAAACACAGAAAATGGCTGTGGCAGATGATAATGTATGGGATGCTTACATCAAGGTAATTGGTTTGTAAAAGTTGGGTCATTTTTATTTTGCTCCCTCTCTTTATTTCTATTCAAGCGGTAGTAAATTACTTGGTGTGTAGAAACATCCGCATGCACGAGCATATAGAATGAAGACATTGTCAAGCTTCAAAGATTTGGGCCTTATTTTTGGAAATGCAACTAACAACGGTGTTCAGATTGATTTAGATCATGGCAAAGACCTTGAAGTTGGCATTACAAGAATGAAGGATGGTAAGCTACAACTTATTTATTCAAGTTGAATCACCTTACTTTCCCGTAGTTGCTTCAAATGTTTTGAGATATCTGAATTCCTATTATACGTTTTAGAATGTCTAGAATCTCATGAGTATTCCACAGGAGATGTAGTTTCTTTAGGTGTACAAACCTAACAGGGGGGTTGCAAGCATATAGTTTGCTTTGAAAACTTGAGAAGTTAAGGCATTCTTCAATCCATCATGTCTCTATATGTCCATCAATGCTTACTGTGAATAAAATATGCTTAGGAAACTGAAATGGGTTGTGCTATGAATTATATTAGATCTTATCATCAATCTTTAGTACCATCCTCATATGAGTCTCCAATGATCTAATGAATGAAAAGAATAACTTTTACAGTTATAATTCTCTGGCAGCAGGAGAACCCAAAGGAAACCAAATTGTTACTGTTGGTGATCGTACTAGAACGTATTGGACGCCACCGATGGATCGTTACCTTATTGACTTGTTGCTAGACCAGGTGCATCGAGGAAATAAAGTGGGGCAGACATTCATTAGCCAGGCTTGGAGTGAAATGGTTGCCTCTTTCAATTTCAAATTTCGTTCTAACCATGACAAAGATGTTCTTAAAAACCGATATAAACACATGAGGAGGCTGTACAATGATATCAATAATCTTCTTGGAAATAGTGGGTTTTCATGGAATGAGACACGCGAGATGATAGTGGCTGACGATCATGTCTGGGACGCTTATACTAAGGTGATTGCTCTCCTTCATTATCGTTGAAACACCTTTATACACTTTTGATTATATTATGGCTGCAGGCACACCCTGATGCTCGATCATACAGAGTTAAAACTGTACCAAGCTACCAGAAATTGTGCATCATATTCGGACAAGAAATTTGTGATGGAAGATACAGCCGCCTGGCACAGGGTGTAGGCCTGTATGGTGAAATACCAGTTCTGCCATCTGGTAGACATCTCCCAATACTTTTGTTGATTTGAAATTGAGAGTATATTTGGAAGCACATGTTGCTGAAGTATATTGTGAATTCCCTTTGATGCGCGTATGCTTTGAAGCTTTTTACCGCTTAGGTTGGTAGTCTGTCTGAAAAAACTGCAGGCATAGATATCTCATTGGGTAGTTTAGATTTCTGTTAAATGCAGAAGTTTAAAAGGAAACGGCAAACAAATTAATACTTTGTATATTGGACTTTAGAAGATGCACTGTCAAACTCCTTTGAACTATTAAAGGAAAACAATTATAACATAGCATCTTTGTTGCAAAATGCTACCTATCTCCTTTAAAACAAACTAATTATACCTGATCTTGGACCTTTCCTGACGCCTCTATGTATACATTTCATTTATTCACTCTGGAGATGCAGGGGAGTCTTCAATTGTATTGTTTGGAAGTGATTGGCCAGAAAACCCTTCAGATCTAGATTGGCTACCTGCAATGGACCACTATTTTATTGATCTTATGTTAGAACAGGTGCGCAAAGGAGGTATTGTTGGAAAAACATTCAGTGAGCAAGCATGGTTGCACATGGTTCAATCATTAAATGAAAAATTTGGAATTAAATGTGACAAACACTGTTTAGAAAAACGCTACACGATCTTGATGAAAGAATGTGATGACATTAGTACTCTACTAAGTTACCATGGATTTGAATGGGATGCAACTCAACAGATAGTAAGGGCTGATGATGCTGTATGGGATGCTTTTACTGAGGTAAATTTCTTATTTTCTTGCATATAATTTCTCCTATCCTTTCACAATTTCTCATTATTTTGCATTATTATCTACTGAGGGAAATGACTCCTACCCTTTCTGCATTAGGAGTTACTGCAAGTAGAAATAACTCATCGGTCTTGCTTATATGTCCCTTGGTCCTGTATCTAAAATATTGCAGGAACATCCAGATGCCATTGCATATAGAAATAAAGTCTTGGGTAGTTATCCCAGTCTGTGCCAAATTAAAAGAAACGGAAATAATAACATTGTCTTGGAAGTGGAGGCGGATGGATTACCTAGAGATGTAAATATGTCAGTTGAGGATGGTATAGTATCTGATCAACATAGAAAGCGGCCTACCATGGCACCATCAGGCACTAAATGCCATAGTAAGTTGCAGAAAATAGGTCTGGAGATGCAAAGATCTGTTCCTGGAATCGCAGATGCAGTTACAACTTTTGTAAATGGGAATGGAGGGGTGTTAGAAAGCACAATTGGGGCACTGCAAGCTTTGTCAGACATAGATGATGATCTTTTACTGGATGCTTGTGATCTTTTGGAAGATGAGAAAAAGGCGAAGACATTTTTGGCTTTGGATGCCTCATTGCGGAAGAAGTGGCTCCTAAGAAAACTTCGTCCTCAACAATGCTCATGATTTTAAGTGATTTTCCTTTGATGTTTCACGTATAAGTTACCATCAATTTCGAGATGAGATATGGATTTGGTGTACAGGCAAATTTTGCAAAGAAGAGTTGTTAGAAGTGTAAACTGAAAACACCCTTTGTCCTGAAGTTTTGCAGCGAAGAGGATCAACTTAAGTCTTCGTACATACTATAACTTAAAGGCGATTATTTACGTATGATAGAATGACTCTTTTTTTTTTTTTGGATAAATGGTAAAATATATTAGCCCAAAAAGTTTATGTACATGGTCTTTGGGCTTACTCCGACTACAATCTGTAATCAAAAGCAGTAATTTCATCTATATAATCAAAATTATCAAAAGGTAATCAACTCGTTAGGTAGATCCTATACAAGAGCATATAAATTAAAGTCTTAATCTTATAGATTATATCAAAGCTCGTAAAAGAAACAGGGTCTAACTGAACAGCATTCCTTGTCTTTCACAATGTATATGCGGTGCAAACGAACGCCAATCGTATAGCTTTGTTTCTTAGGCGTGCTCTAGTGTATTTTTTTCTAATCCACTTGATAGCACTAGGCAGAGTAAACCTGGCTCGTGCCAAGCCCAACCAATCTCGAACAGCATTCCAAACATCACCTAAAAAGGAAAATTTGAAAAACAAATGATCAACGGTCTCTTGCTCAATACCACACAAACTATAAGTACGATTGATATCAAGAAACATCAAGTTATCTTTTGTTGGCAGTTTATTACAAAAACTAAGCTAAGTGATGAAGGAGAAGTTAGGAGGTATATAGTTCTTCTAAATAAAAGGCATCCAGAATCGTTTAGTACGCTTAACCTGAAGCAACTCATACACCTTCCGGGAAGAAAGGTGTTCATTTATACATAATCTTTGCAGACCACTCACTACCTCCCCACGACTGCCCATCCTGTCCACCAAAGTGCCTTGAATCAAAGCGAACCTCTTCATCAAGGGTGAGTCCCAATTTAGAGGTTTTCATTCCCATACTGAAGTCCCCCATAAGTACACTTAATAAATCCAACGCACCCACAATATATCAGCTTTGGAGTGAAAGTTCCAAAGTACTTTTGACAGTAACATCGAATTCCAAATCTTACAATTCTTCAATTCAAGTCCACCCTTATCTTTTGGTACACAAATATCATCCCACGCCACTCTAAAATGCTTACCACCCCATAAGAACAATCTGCACATAGAGGTTATTCTCTCAAGAATAGACATCGGAATGGGGAACGCCAGAAAGATTGCACACCTTGGACCACGGATCGGATCTTCATATTCCAGGTATTTATATAAGCCTCAATGGATTCAATCAGTACAGAAAATTGAGTCATCGAAATTTTCAAAGGGGCCAAAAAAACACCCAAGTATTGGACAGGAAACTCCCTCACAGGATAGTCAACCAATTCTACAATGTCACCCCTATCTCTACCAAAAACTCCAACCAAGTACAGATTAGACTTTGAAGGGCTCACATTCAAACCCGATACTCCTTCCAAATCTCTTAAAGCATCAATCAAAATTTTAATAAAGATAGCATCTCCTCTCGACAACAACATTAAATCATCAGCAAAAGCAATGTAAGAGATGCTAAGTTTGTCACATTTCGGATGGTAGTTATCTTGACTATGTGCAAGGCTGTTTAAGTTAACAATCCCCAGAAGCAGGCAAAATGAATGAACATTGTAGCCCCAAGCATGAGCAAAGATGTACGAAGTTTACATATCCATGCAGTATTTTCTGCAATGGCTTAAATAATGTCGATGTCTAGCTCATGTAGCAACCCTCAAAGATTGCCTTTTTGTAAGTCAAACATTTTGTACACACGTTCAAATTTTCCTTTCGTTGTTTGATATTGAATGACGCAATTGGTCTACTTAAATGAGATAATTGTGCCTTCAAAATGAGAAAATTATGTTAATGGAGTAAGACAACTCATCTAGAATATAAATGCTTAAAGAGCAATGTTGTTGGAGTCTAACTAGGTGAGGTAATAGAATACATATGTCCACAAGTGATGCAATCAGTCAAGTGTAAATATTGCATTCTTGAAGTGAGAAAAATGTCCTAGTAGAGTGAAATACGAATGTCAAAGAATGATGCAGCTAATAAAAGTATAGTAATTGTGCCTTCAACGTGAGACAAGTGTCTCAATAGAGTGAGATAATTCGCATAAGCGAAATAATTGTCTTCTAGATTGGACAAATCATTATGAATTATTTGATAATCCCTCGGTCACATCAAATAATTAGTTTTTTTATGGGTATAGTTTCAAGTAATGTATTATTTGATGATTATCTTGTTCATGTAATGAGTTTATTTGAACATTTATGATGATGATCTATATCTTCAATGCTTGAATGAAAGAGTGATGGAGGGTATCTATCTGAACAACGAATAATTAGCGTGGTAAGGCTGTTCGGAGATTATCATATACAACCTAGACAAGACTTAACGACTCATGTGTCGACCATCTATGCCATGATTAGTGATAACTTTACTCATCAAATATAGGAACAAGAAGCTCTCAACTCATAAAATGAAATCACAAAAGTTTGTGATGAGAACATTATGACTCAAACATAGAAAAAGACTGCAAGTCATATGACTTGTGATAAAAAAAAAGGACTCCCTGGCTTCATGTACTATCATAACTTAATGTGAGAGTTCAAGAGATATGACAATGTCAAGAGCACACTTTGGTAGTACCTCAGCAACCAAATCGTGCTCACTTACTATTAAGTTTAACGTCTATGGGAATAAGTAAAAATAATAGTAATATCTAATTAGTTATCTTTCCATACTATAAGGGGAAATAGGTAAGATTAAATAAATAGCAGCTGAGTCTGAGTCAGAGTCATGTGAAAAAAGTGAACAGTTGTATTGCTTTGAAAGGGACATCCTACATTAATGCTTTAAAAGGGACACCCACTTTCTTCTATTTAATACATTTATTGTTTCTAAATCATGCCCACTTTCTGGTTTATGCTATTTTAATAAGTACAGTTGATAATAGTTTTACACAGCTAAAAATACTTTGCTAAATAGATTAAGTTTTGAATATTTTTAATTTGGATTTAATTGAAATTTTATCAAAAGAATTCTAAAAATGTAACTGTCTGGCTATGATTATGTTACTCTCGTCGGAGTTCCATTTGGCATCTGAGTTGACAATGAGTAGGAACAAGTCGGTTTCCATAAAACCATACAAACCAACAAATTACCAACACAAGGCTAATCTTTTCCTGATTTCCATTTTTACCAGCAGACTGTCCCATTTATGAGAGGGTTTAATCCGAGTCTAAACAAACTCTCAATGAGAAACATGTCCTCGTTTCCCCCCTGAAAACAGAGTAAGCAAAACCCCTATAACATAAGTGGTGGCTTCTGTACGTGTTAGGCCTCATGCACAAATTTACA
>JANQAP020000253.1:1158282-1190477 GCA_026874005.2 Erythroxylum coriaceum
ATAATCTTTAACCCTAATTTATAATCCCTAATTTAAATTATGGAATTATAATCTCTCGATTTCCAATTTACCCAAAAACTAAATTAGTTATGAATCTATCTACTAACCTACCGGAAACTTATGCTCGATCTCTCATTATACGATTTCACCGGTTTGATTCAATTCTTATCTATTAAACTACCTAACTCTCGTTAGCCTAATTTAATGATATTCCCTCGATTCACCCTCTCAGTTTATTACCGAATTATTAAGCACATATATTGAATCACAAATAACTCAATGAAAACACAATTAATCAAACTTCATTAATCTCAAAGATCAAAATCCTGAAGCTGAGTTTAGACGAAAATTGACATTCAATAACAACTATTCTCAATGACTATCCTAATTCTATATATCAATAAAATTGAAATAAAGATGGAAAATATTATCAGAATGGACTCATGGAGGCAGCGACAGTGGGAAACCACCTGTTCCGGGAAGTATTTCGCGTCAAACTTCTTCTCCGTGTCTCTCTTCCTTCGTCTCCTTCCTCAAATCTCTCGATATGCTCTCTAGGGTTTCAGAATTGACTGATGTAAAAAGGCTTCTTTCTCTGTTCTTTATGTTCCTTAAATACCTTGGAAACCCTAGGGTTCATTCGGGGTTGAAACGGTCCGAAAAGTTCCTCGAAACTTGACGTTGTCACCTGTTTTCATATTTGTGGTCTGGTTCAGACCTCTCTATCACGATCGTGATCAAAGTGTCATGATCGTGGCTTGAATCCTGGCGGCTCACATCTTTCTGTCACGATCGTGGGCTGTTGTTTCAGCCCAAATGTCTTCCGAAACTCCTCCATTCTTCGATATTGACCCTGAAATACTAGCAAACACATCAAGGCACCTTATAAACATAATATTTAAGCTCAAAAGCTTGTAGTAACCCTTAAAACACTTAAAACACAAATAATTAACAAACTAACACAATTCTAACTTAAACACATACTAAATGATTGAATTAATAGCTAAACACATATCAAACTATGCCCTAAAACATGATGCAATTTACACTTATCAACATCTCCACACTTAAAAGTTTGCTAGTCTTCAAGCAAACAAAACAACAAACAACATAAAGCATAAAGCACAAAACACACAATGCAAAAAATTAGGCAATGGCTTGAACTTCATAAAATAAATTTAATCTTAAACACAATCATACAGGTTATATCAAACCATTAACATACAAAATGTATGTCTAAGGTCTTTGAACTAAATATACAAATTAATCGAGATCCAAGTATTAATTTATTTACCCTTTTCAATTGCACACATATATTAATAATTTTTTGGCCCTTTGGACTCTGTAACTGTTCTTAAGTATATTTTCATGAAAAATCAACCTTATTTACAAGTCTGGTAGGTTTTTATTAAGAACACTCATCATATTTTGATTTATTTATTTAGCAAGGACTTAGTCTTTTACTCGGAGGCAAACATTGGTGATGAATGATTCGATTACTTGACTAAGTCATTTTTATTAAACAGCTTGGTTGAAACGTCATTATAGCTTTTTGACATGAAGGCACACATTTGTGATGCATGTAGATCCGATTACTCAGCTATATCACTTTTTCAACTGGCTACTAGCTCTATTCATAACCCGAAGGTCAGCAGAATAGTGATTTATTTAACACACATTTTTTTAGGCCTACCTTGTTGTTTTAGCTACTCATTTCCATGAAAAATACTAGTTAAGCTACTTAAGTTGAAAGGCCTTAAATTATGAATGAATGTGACAATTTAGAGGGTGCTAAAATTACACTAAATCCTAATTAAGCTGTATATTTATCAAAAGACCCTTAATTCATTAATTTTGTGAGCTAATGATTATTTACAGCCTAATAGACTATGTTCAAAATTAAATAAATTTCAATCCATCTAAGCCATTGATACATTCAAACAATTTACACAATGCAACCTAATAACTATCATACCATATGTAAAATCACATACAAAAGTAAAACACATAACCCACTCCACACTTGAACAACACATTGTCCTTAAGGTGAGAAGGATACACAAACACACTCAGGGAAATAAACACAGTATATGAAAAATATAAGAGGAAAATACTAACAAAAATGAAAAGAAAATGGTTAGAACATGAAACCGGCATGTTGACTGAGGTGTTAATGGTGATGGAGGTAGAGATCACTTGTGCTTGATGCCCATGATTACTACCATATCTTATACTTGCTTCAAAAAAAGTAAGAGAGTTAGCACTCCAAAACAATCCAAATTATTAAGAACTTATTTTGAAATTTAAAACAAATCTAACTACGCAATAATTTAAACCTAACTACTAAACGTGCTAATTTATAATCACTAGCTTGACCTTAATCCTTTAAAACTCAGTCATGATCAATTATGAGCGGCTTGCTTCCACCCTTCTTGTTCAACAACAGTTTTGTAGTCTGTGAGTAAGCTACAAATTGCAAAATGATCAGAAGGATAATATTAACAAAGTTGAGAAAACCAATTAAGCTCAGTAATGCCCTTTTTTCTAACAAACTGTCAATGAAATAGGAAATAATAAAACTCCCTAAATCTTCCATCGAATCCAACAGTTTGTCCTATAAGAAGGTGAGTTTCTCTATTTCTTCCTTAATCGCCTTCGTCTCCTCTACTTCTTCCGCTTCTTCAAACTCAATGTCTGTTGTCATCTGTTCTTCGTCCTCTTGTTCATCATAAGATTCGAACACATCAATTATCCTGAATTAGCTACTATCCTTTAGATTCTTAAATACATAATTTATATTGAATGTCACTTTGTCATCATTAATCTAAAGGATAGGGTTCTCGTCATGGACATCTACCTAAGATTTTTCGATGTTCAAATATGGTATATCAAGAACTGGTGAATAAAAGGGAGGGTTGGCATTTTTTTCTTCATCCTCTTTCTTGATTTCTTGGTCTTCTATAAGGTCGAGTTTAGCCTGATTTCTAGCTGGTTCTTCTAGCTCTACCCCATTCCTAAGTGTGATAGCCTGACATGGTTCTATTGCATTTATTTTCATATTGCGCAGATAGTTTTTCACACTTTGCTTACAAAATTCCCTGGAGAGCTGGCCTATTCGAACTTCTAAATTGTAAATAGAAGAGGCATGATCTTTTGCTACTTGCTCAAACTTATTTTCCAATCTCTTCTGGTTCTCTTCCATATCTGTGAGCTTATTCGTGAATTTATCCAGCTTGGAATCTTATAAACTGGATTCATCTTGTTGAAATTCAAAAAGGTCTTGCTGTCCGATGAGAGTACTTATATTGTTGGACCAATAGAAATCGTGGCAAGATATAAGTTCATATAAGGATGATGATTTCTCTAACCAAATTGGAGCTTATTGAATTTTGCAAATGTCCCTTACTCCCTATGATATACATCCTCCATGGTCGTTCTTTTTAGTTCTTCTTAGCATTCAATTCCTTAGATGTCTCATTATCACTCTAAGATGTCTTGATGTGTCTCTAATTTATGCCCCAAATTTTTTTAATTAAAAAAAACAAAAGATAGTGGAAAAGCCTTAGACTAAAGAATTAAACTAATCACCTCCTCGGTAATGGCGCTAAAAACTTGATTGGGGTGTTACGTTATGAAAAAGTTTTAATATTTATAACTTCGATATTTCCGCAAGCGCATGGGTCGTTTGCATAGTACCTAAGGTATCGTTCCCATAAGGAGGGTTAATCTAATCCTAAAATCTAAGGCTTGACTAACTTTCGCAATAAATCAAAATAAACAACTAATGCAGAAATTAGCCAATCAAACAATAACATCAAGAATTGAACTCATAAAATATAAACAAAATAGCAATTGTGCACAACCGAATCCAGAATCAACCTAGAAACTACCAATTGAGAGAAAGTAGGTTTTAATCCGAATTTAATAAAAATCTAATCAATTATGCAATTATCGAATTACTGGGTCTAGACGGTCTTAAAGTGGATTACTCTCTTACGCGTTATAATCTTTAACCCTAATTTGTAACCCCTAATTTAAATTATGAAATTGTAATATCTTGATTTCGAATTTATTTAAAACCTAAATTAGTTCTGAATCTGTCTAATAAACTATCGGAAACCTATGCTTAATCTCTCGTTACACGATTTCACCAATTTGATTCAATTCTTGTCTATCAAACTACCTAACTCTCGTTAGCCCAATTTGATGATATTCATTTGGTTCACCCTCTCAGTTTATTACCAAATTATTAACAAAGATATTGAATCACAAATAACTTAATGAAAACACAATAAATCAAATTTCATTAATCTCAAAGATCAAAATCTCAAAGGTGAGTTTAGACAAAAATTGACATTCAACAACACTTATTCTTAACGACTATCCCAATTCTATGCATCAATAAAATTGAAATAAAGACGGAAAATACTGTCAGAATGGACTTGTGGAGGTAACGAGGGCAAGAAATTACCTATTCCAGGAAGTATTTCGCGTCAAGCTTCTTCTCTGTGTCTCTCTTCTTTCATCTCCTTCCTCAAATCTCTCGATATCTCTAGGGTTTCAGAATTGACTGATGCAAAAAGGCTTCTTTCTCTATTCTTTATGTTCCTTAAATACCTTGGAAGCCCTAGGGTTCGTTCGGGGTCGAAACGGTCTAAAAAGTTACTCGAAGCTTGACGTTTTCATCTGTTTTTGTACCTGCCCGACGTAGGCCACGATCGTGGCAGCGTCTAACCCTAGCCATGATCGTGGCCAGTGTCTAACCCTCTCTATCACGATTGTGACCAAAGTGTCACGATCATGGCCTGGTTCAGAGCTCTTTGTCACGATGGCTTGAATCTTGATGGCTTTCATCTTTCTATCACGATCGTGGCCTATTCGTGGGTCGTTGTTTCAGCCCGAATGTCTTCCAAACTCCTCTGTTCTTTGATATTGACCCTAAAATACTAGAAAACACATCAAGGAACCTCATAAACATAATATTTAAGCTCAAAAGCTTGTACTTACCCCTAAAACACTTAAAACACAAATAATTAACAAACTAACAAAATTCTAACATAAACACATATTAAATAATTGAATTAATAGCTAAACACATATCAAACTATGCCCTAAAACATGATGCAACTTACACTTATCATTAAGATAGAGTTAACCTTAGAATGGACAGGAAATGAATTCCAAAAAAACATAACTTGAGGTATTTTGGTAAGGGGGGCTCTGTCTATCCAATTATCAAACCAAAGTGAGGCCTTTTCTCCATTTCCAATCTTACAAAGCACAGTTGGTTCCGATAAGGACTTTAGCTTAAGAATTTGAGTCAAGAACCAAGAGAAGGAAGTTTTAGTAGGAATGGCACAAATGTTTTTCACTTTAAGGATGTAAGCATGAAGCCACTTGATCCATAGTGAGTCCTTCTCTAACAAGATATTCTCTAGTTTTTTCATCAATATAACTCTGTTAGTAGTACCAATGGAGATTAATCCCAACCCACCCTCCTCCTTTCTCTTACAAACCTGAAACCACTTCAGTTTGGCATGGTTCAGAATTTAGGTTTCCCCAAAGGAATATTTTAAATGATTTCTCAAAGGTCTTAATAACTCCTTTTGCTAGAAACAAATTAGAGGACTAGTAAAATGTAGAGAATTTAACGCTAACTTTATGAGTTACAATCTGCCTCTAAAAGAGATAGTCTTATTAGCCCACATATTTAGTCTTCTTTCTATCTTCTCTACTAAAGGATAACATTCTGTGAATTGTATCCGTCTAGTAGTGATAGGGAGACCTAAATAAATTAGAGGAGCTAACTTTCTGGTCATACCTGTGATTTAGGATTTACTATCTTCCAACCTATTAGTACTCGATGCTAAGATGAAGTGACTCTTTTGGAAATTTATTTCCAGCCCTAAGAGATTTTTAAAAGAAAGCAGAGGTAAGTAGTTCCACTAATTTACAATAAGCCTTAGAAAAGAGTAAAAGGTCATCTGCAAAGCATAAGTTAATAAGCCCCACATTTTTACATTTGCTATGGACCATAAAGTGTCTGTTCTTCCTCACATGTGAATAAGCATATGTGTAAGACCTCTATACAGAGATTAAAATGATAAGGAGATAGAGGATCCCCTTGTCTTAGGCCTCCAGCACTCCTAAAAATTCTAGTGGGCACACCATTAATCAACACTGAGAAGGAGGAAGTGATTCATGCCTGAATCCATTTGATAAAAACTATAGGGAATCCCAAAGTCTCCAAGGTTTGTAATATAAAACCCCATTCAACATAATCAAAAGTCTTCCTAAAATCAGCTTTGATGAAACAATTAGGGGATAGTTTTTCCTCTGATATCGATTTATTTGCTCTTGAACAATTGAGACATTGTCACCAATCATTTTGCCTTGCATAAAGGTGGTTTGATTATCAGAGATAAGAGAAATCAAAACTGTCTTCAACCTATTTGATAGGCTTTTAGAAATCACCTTGTAAAAGAAGTTTGAACATGTAACAGGGTTGAAGTCCTCAAAAGAAGTAGGACTAGAAATCTTAGGTATCATGCATATATGAGTCCTATTTATCTCTTTAAGAAGAGCACCTCTAAAGAAGAATTCATTTATAGCTCTCTTCACCATGGGACCAATATCTTGCCAAGTCTTCTGAAAAAAGAAACCATTGAAGCCATCCAGACCTGGGGTTTTATTAGGATTCATTAAAAAGACTATATTTATTTTCTTGTATTTCTTTATCTCCAATAGGCTTAGTGATTAAGTCTGATTGCTCTTAGGTAATCCTTTTCTTAATAAAGGAGAGTAACAAAACGAATTATGAAGAATTGAAAGAGTATCCACAGAATCTCCTAAAATGCTTTCCAGCTTCAATAAGAAGATCATTTTGCTGAGAGAGTATAGAACCATCAGGCATGGATAATCAATAGATTATATTAGTACTTCTTCTAGCCAAAATAGTGTTGAAGAAGAAATTCTTCTCTGATATCGTTTTATTAGCTCTTGAACAATTGAGACATTGTCCCCAATCATTTTGCCTTGCATAAAGGTAGTTTAAGTATCAGAGATAAGAGAAATCAAAATTGTCTTCAGCCTATTTGATAGGCTTTTAGAAATCACCTTGTAAAGGAAGTTCGAACATGTAATAGGGTTGACGTCCTCAAAAGAAGTAGGACTAGAAATCTTGGGTATCATGCATATATGAGTCCTATTTATCTCTTTAAAAAGAGTACCTCTAAAGAAGAATTCCTTTATAGCTCTCTTCACCATAGGACTAAAATCTTGCCAAGTCTTTTGAAAAAAAGAAACCATTGAAGCAATCCGGACCTAGGGCTTTATTAGGATTCATTAGAAAGAGGCTAAAAGCCCAAATTGGGGCTTAACCTTTTTGAGTTTGATCAATTTGGGACTTAAACTTGTAATTTTCTTATAGAAGGTCTAAAATTTCACGAATCTGCTCAATTTAAGACTTTTTTAGATGGAAATTAAGGTTTATTTTACACACGCCATTACATGCAAGTTAGTTAGTCTTTAGCCACGGGTCAGTTAGTCTTTAGCCATAGGTTTGTTGTTTGTATTATCTTGTTATCGGCTTCCTGCAACTTTATTCGAGTCGTAGCGCCAATATTTTATATAGCTAAAATTTGTTTCTTCTTGCATAATCTGACACATCTTGTTGGAGGAGGGGTTGTTAACTATAATTGGATGAACATCTGTATTGGGGTTCTATAATGTTTGATAATTGAGGTTTTAGTGGTTTGAGTCCATGGTTGACTACCAATTTTTGTGTGGGTCTTTGTATGCTGCGGACAGTAGTTTATGGATATAGATTTTGGGTTTGAAAGTTTCCCCCTTGTAAGGATGTCTCAAATTGTCAGAAGAAGTGTTTCTCTGTTCAGCCAGAAGGAAGAAAATTTCGATATATTACAATACATTAATTATGTTTCTCAGTCACCTCTCACCTAGCGTTATTTGATGTTTCTCATTTTTCTAATTTTCTCTTCGTGATGCAACATCTAGAGCTTTTTATTAATGACAGAACTCAAAGAATGTCTACTGCCTCCAAAACTTGCTTTAGCAATGAACCTTAAAGCAGTATCTTATCGGCCATCTACCTCTGGATGTCAACCTTTTCAAGGTGTGGATGCTTTGGGTCTGAAAAATCGTGGCCAGGGTCTTCAGTCTTGGATTTGTGTTGATGCATCTAGAAACTCCCAGATTATTGAGGTTGACAAGTTCACTATAATGCGTCATTGTGATCTACCTGCTTGTGATCTACGCTTGCTTGATCCTTTATTTGTTTACCCATCAACAATTCTTGGTAGAGAGAAGGCTATTGTAGTAAACTTAGAGCAGATTCGGTTATAATAACAACTAATGAGGTTCTGCTGCTCAATTCCCTTGATAGCTATGTGTTGCAGTATATTATAGAGCTACAAAGAAGACTAACAGGCTTCAGAACAAAATGGTTGATTTAGGGTTGAAGAGTACAAATTTAAATGAAATTAATTTTTTTTCTTAAATTCCACCTGTTCTGGACAATAACTTATGTGTTCTTAACTTCCCATGGCTAAAAAATAACTGACCTACATGTAACGAAGCGTGTAAAATATGTCCTAATTTTTGTCCAAAAAAAGTCTTAAATTGAGCAGACTCGTGAAATTTTAGACCTTCTATGAACAGTTTATAAGTTTAAGTCCCAAACTGATCAAACTCAAAAAGGTTAAGCCCCAATTTGAGCTTTTAGCCATTATAAAGACTACTTGTATTTCTTTATCTCTAATAAGCTTAATGATCAAGTCTAATCGCACCTGGGTAATCCTCTTCTTAATAAAGGAGAGTAACAAAAGGAATTCTAGTGAATTAGAAGAGTAACCATAGCATCTCCTAAAATGTTTTTCATCTTTAGTAAGAAGATCATTTTGCTAAGAGAGTAGAGAACTATCAGGCATAGATAATGAATAGATTATATTAGCACTACTTCTAGCCAAAATAGTGTTGAAGAAGAAATCAATACACCTTCTACACCCCCTTAAGCCAATTAGCTTTGGCTCTTTGTTCCAACAGGCTAAAATAATCCTTGCTAGCTAATAAATAGTCTCTCAGAAGTTCACTCTTCTTATTTAAAAGTAGATAATTACCAGGATTCCTAGCAATCTCCCCCTGTATAAGTGTGAGCGCCTCCTTAGCCCTATCAATAACTTATTGTGTGGTGGTGCATTTTTTAATCATTAAATCTTTCATTTCTAATTTAGTTGCCTTAAGTCATTAGACACAAATATATTAAGGTGTGTCCTCTGTTGGTGCCTCTAATCCCCTTTAAAGAGCTTTTTGAAAGCCACTATCCTCTATCAGGAAGTTATTAAACCTAAAAGGACCTCTTCTTTTAGATTTTTGGAAGAGATTCTCCACCTGGATTGGGGAGTGATATGAGAATAAAGGATCCATAAAGGTTGTCACACTTTTAGGAAATTGGGCTATCCAATCATGATTAACCAAGGATCGATCCAATTTTCTTCTTAATGACCATTTTCCACACTACTTACATGTCTATATGTAGTAGTGACCCTGAAACTTCATATAAAAAATGCCTAGCTTCCCCACACAGTCACTGTTGTAGTCAGGGGAGAAAATTTTCAAACTGAAGTGATCATCTTATTTACTTTTGAATAGAGTTGAATTAAAATCTCCACTTTATAATTAAGGCCCGCTCACCCTTTTTTGGAATTCTAGTAGGTTGTTCCATAATTCCTTTCTTTGAAAAGCATGCTTTGCACCACAAATAACTGAAGAGAAAATCTCAATCTTATCCTAAGTAAATCTCCATTTCAAGTGAATTACCTTCATTTCTATCTCAAAAACTTCAACATCTACAAAAGTATGGTCTCATCGGTGATTATAAATAAATTTCCACCGAGTACCTAGTTTATTCAGCATCTTAAGATTCTCATATCTAATTTTAGTCTTTTGAGAAAGCAATAATACATGGCTTGGTATTAAAAACAAAATCCCTCAAAGCTGTTAGCTTGTTAGGGCAATTGATTTTCTTTACATTCCATGTAATAATTTCATTAATCAATGAGTTTAATGGAGCCTTTACCTTTGCTCCTCTTGGATTTCCTTTTGATCACTAACTGAAATTCCTCAATTAAGGTAACATCTTCTTTGCTTTCACTAGAGGAGAGCTAGTTTGAATTACTATAGTTTTTCCCTCAATATTCAATGTAGAAATTTGTTCCTCTACATTCAAATCCATATGCTCTTTCCTTGAATTTGACTTCCCAACATTAGTTATGAAAATTTTGGCTTGTTTTTTCTCTATCGTAGGGGAAGGAGCTGGCCCCTCTAAAGTGGAGGTTGACTCTTAGCCCGTATTAGTTTTCCTTTCTCCAGATAATTCCTCATAATCACCTCTTTGGAAAACCCTATAGCATCCATTTTTTTACCTTGGGAACTAAGAGGGGGTTTCTTCCATTGGTAATGGATGTACACATTATCTTCAAAAAGTGCTCCATCATGTCCCAATCTCATAACAGGGATACATTCAGGTAGATCCTTTGAAATCTCCATGTTAACACACAATCTAGCATATCCTAGCCTTTTTCTTCTTGTTGTATTTTCATCCAAGCAAAAGAGATTTACCTAGGAAACTAACAATCATACTCATCCCTTTAGTTATTCAATATTCAAGGGGAACATTGAGCAAATTCACCCACATAGGAATAACTCTATGCCTGTTAGGCTCAAACTGAAATCCTAGCTGCTAAGGTTGTAAGAAGAGAGGAAAGTTAAAAATATGCCATAGACCGTCCTTTTGAGAGCCTGAGCTTTAGTGAAGAAAATGAACATAATATCTTATCCTTTACCATAAACACCCCTATTAATATTGTATTTTTCTAAGTTAATGTAGCTCATTTTTGAATTGCAAAAAAGACAAGTCTCTTGTCCCTAAAGGACCCAACCAGGGAGTTCTCCCATGATCTAACCCCCTCTGGAAGAGTTTTTAGGTTCGGGGATATTATAACCCTCCTATTTTCAACCTTAGGAGGACAAAAGTGTAGAGAAAGTTCAACATTTCCTCCTAGCACTTGCTTCCAAGTCTTTCTTTCACCATATTGTTGTGAGAGGGATAAGGGAGTGTAGGTTGAGTTTAAAGGAGGGGTTGGAGGTCTCTAAGTTATGTCTGAAGATGAAGGTGGTGGAGGCAAATATGATTGCTGGCTTGACAGGCAAATATGTCTAAAGGAAAAGAACAACTTTGACAAAGGTAAAGCTACAGTTACCATACATAGAAGAGTTAAAGGTGAGAAGACAAAAAAGGCAGAGGAGGGACTAAAACATCCCCCACAAAGCTCTCTCCAAAAAGGAGCAAGTTTACAGAGGTAGATCAATCTTGGAGAAAGATGAGTGTAGATTAATAACAAGTTCACATATTAATAAAAAAGGGGGTAAAATGATAGGTGAAAAGGTTAGAGAGAAGGTAGAGAACTCTCTCTCTCATAGAAGATAACCACCTTTCTTGCCTTTTTATCTTTTTTTCATGCACCTATATTTGATAGTTTATCGTTATAGGTTTTTAGTAAGAATGATGAATGATGAACTTCCAAATCGTCATAATCAAAAGTAATGTAATGACTGGTTTTTTCTCATTGTAGTAGTCCAAGTCCTTTGATAACTTCTTGAAATAATGACAATCTTAAAAGAAGAATTTATGGATTCCTAATTATGAAGTAGGTAAGTTGTTAACAATTATTATTTGATTATGACTATTTTCTGTTACTACATTGTTGTAGGAAAGAATATGTACATTTCCATACAGGTAGTTGGAGATTTTTATGAAAAAGGCAAATCCATTATAAATTAATTGAATGATGATAAAGGTTGAAGTTTGAGAATAGAAAAAATTAAAAGATGATCAATTTATGGGTGACATGCATAAGCTATGCGATCAATTGACATAAGTTAAGATAATGATGAATATACAATTTGTGAAATAAGAAGATTGTAGAGGCTAATATTTAATTATAAATTAGGTGTTATAATTATGACTAATACAGAAAATAGTAGTTATGGGTTGCACTGATATAAAAAGATAATTAGGAGTGTCCTCAAGATATTTGAATGTTCGTTTCACTATTGTCCAGTGCTTCTTTCAGGATTTGACCTGACCTAAGATCAGAAGCGATTGGTAATTCGTATCTTTTAGGAAAATGATAGTAACTAAAAGGGGATTGTTTAATGCTGTAGGTTTCCACATGCTCATTTTGATTCATCTCTATCTTATCTACTAAACAAGCAACAATTCTACTCCAGTATTTACTAAAAGTAGAGAAAAATGGGAATTTGTGAGCTCAATGATTCAGTGAACTGCAAGAAAAATCCTGTCACTCTCAGCAATCTCTGTTTCCAATTCTTATGCTGAGAAGTGTTCGAGCTGACTCTAGTGCCTTCTCACCTCCAAGTTCTAAGATCTCCTCATCCATATCCTCTTGGCCTGCTGAACACTCAGTTGAAGAGCCTTGACCAAGTAAACTTTCAGGGCCCCTGATGGTGTCAGCAGAGGAAACGAGCCCTGGACAACCTTTCAGGCAACGCCCTCTCTTAGGAAGCGGAATGTCATGGTCGTGCTTCCCCAAATATGTGATTGTGGAGCCTGTTGAATCATCTTCAGTTGTCTCAACGTGCTTACGGGCAGGGCATCCTGTAGATGTGCATCTGTAATAGCTCCTAATATTCACAAATGCTAGATCAAAGTTAGAACCACAAATTGTGACAGGAACTGATGGAAATAAAAGTAAGGACATTAGGTTATCAGCAGCCATGAAAAGGACTTGTAACCGAAGCAGAAGATGATGATCACTATGAACAGTCAGTGGAACAATTTAACAGAGAATTCGGGCCGCTTGCCATAGAATATTCAGATTTTAATGGTGAAAATGAAATTTAATAATAAGAAAGCACAGTTAATGTGCTTGAA
Source organism: Erythroxylum coriaceum (assembly GCA_026874005.2). Taxonomy (NCBI): domain Eukaryota; kingdom Viridiplantae; phylum Streptophyta; class Magnoliopsida; order Malpighiales; family Erythroxylaceae; genus Erythroxylum; species Erythroxylum coriaceum. The sequence continues at coordinate 1,171,256 of JANQAP020000253.1, forward strand.
GCTCAGTCTCAGAATATAAATCATTGTCATGCATGAAAATGCAGATGCATAGCCTAAAAATTTGCACACTCGAGGGAAGTAGTCCACTAGGGGCTTGGCTTGATGGTACTTCCTAATGTAACAGGGTTGGAATCTTGATAGGTGCATGGGGTGAAGTTTGTGTTTCTACTTCCCAATGTACTAACAGAAAGTAGTCCTCATTGCATTGCAGCAGGTTTCAAGTGTTATCAACTGGTAGAAGAATTGTCCAACAAATGCAAAGGTAAATATTAGAAAGTATCTACCTCAACTGAGAATTGCCCTTCATGGTTTTCTGACCATATTTGCGCCACCTAAAACCATCAGTTGACTTGCCCTCATCGGCACCAGTTTGCACACCAATTTTAGGATCCTTACATGTGTTCAAGCTGATTGCTGGACATACATATTTTCTTTCTTTTGCCCTGTTTTGGATCGACTGTTGATTGACAGATCAAAAAGACTACAAAAATAGGAGAGAGGCTGAGGACTAAAAGGCTAAAAGACATGCCTGTTTCCTGGTTCTATTTCAGCACCAAGCTTCTTCCTAATCTTACTGCCTGCAAGCCCACAGGTTCCACTTTGGTTGAACCCTTCCCTATTTGAACACATTCTGGGACAAAATAATAACGTTGATCAATAAAATTGAATATAAAACCAAACAAAGAAAGTTGTCAAGAGAGTCCTAGGAATAACTTACAATTGTTTGAACTCTGGTTCTTGTTCCTCAACCTTAACAACACTGCCATTAGAACTGCTTGAACTTGGTTGTTCTGATTCAGGCATACAGAAAAACGATCGCTTAGCATCTGCAACTGCAACACACATCGACGTAACTGAACCATCTGACATTTCAACGGCAGGATTGCCAGTGTCACCACCTAGGACAATCTTATTCTTAGAGGATGATATAAAACCTCTAGACCTGTTGCATTTTTCTTGAGGGGGGCCATGATTATGCTGGCCTATATAAACGACATCAATGATACGATGGGAGTGATCACAATGTCGAACTTTTTTCTTTACATGGCAACTGGAATGTGTGCACCTGTAGTAGCTTCTCGAACAATAAGAACCTTTCATCGGCTTCTGACCATACTTCCTCCAACTATACACATCAGTTACATTCTCCATACAGTTCTCGGGTTGATGTACATAATACTCTACGCCTCGTTGGTTCACCACTGTACCAGCGAAACCACTTTCAAGTGTTTCTGATGGTAACTTGGGTCAAAGAAGAAGAAGAAGTGTTAACAGCCAACCAATAAATTTCGGACACATAATCAAGTTCAACATCGCTAAAAACAATTTAACTGCGATTCTTGTCTCTATCCAATCCCAAAACCTTTCAGAATAAACATCAATACCTTTACTATGCACATGAAAAATACAAATCGGTTGCAGATAAAACATATAACGATGGCAAAGAATTAAACATCTAAAACCTTTCGTCGAAAACCGAATGCAACGAGACCAAGTGAAAGCTAGCATAGCACCTGAAATCCAACAATTGATGAATCAGAACCTGCAACGTTGTCGAGGAGAAAGGGAAAACCGTCACATCCAGAACCAGTCTTCAACTTCATGGCTGCCAAACAGTTATTCCTCCAAGGTAATACTCGGAGCTCTTATTTTCCCACAAAGCAAAAAACTTGATAACTTTGATAAGGATCCAAGAAAAATAAGCCTTTTTTATACTTCAGAGGAAAGACTTCCTAGTCTTTGTGTTGCATGGAGGGTTTTTCTTGCTCACGCTGTATCTCACGAGGAAGAGAACTGAGATGGTCTAGATTCTTAGAGAGAACCAGAGAAAAGGTAGGATTTTTATTTAACGTTTTGGGGATTAGTTTATTATAGAAGAAGAGCAGAGAGAGACGTGGAGATTGGGACAGATGAGTTGAGAGGAGAGGCGACGTGTCTCTGTCCAAGACTATCTGGTGGGTCTTTTCTTTTGCTCCTTTTGACTTGGGGTTGACCAACCGGATTGATATAGTTTCAGGAACTTTATTCTTTTGACCGTGACAGATGTTGTTTCCATTTTTAGGCATTTCCTGCTTTCCACTGGTTTTACTTTGACCAGAATACGATGCTTTAGTTTTGTCTAATAATAATGCAACAAATAAAGTCTAAGAGCTTCTTGTACAGATCATGGGCTACGTACCCAAGAGTAGGCCTCCTTTCACCAGCCTTATTACTGGACAAGAAAACAAATTTAATCATCTGTCAAATTGGAGTTTTGAGGTTTTCTGTTTTCCAAATTTGATTTATGAAAATGAAGCCAAGCCAGGCTACATCCGTGGCCGTTGGACCATCTACAAACAAAAGAACAGGGAAGAAGAACTTCTATACACAACAGTTTCAACACCAAAAGACAACTGAATATAAAATCAAAACATCATGCGGCTGACATATACGCAAAAAACACAGTTACAAGTTGAAGTTACTTATGGGAAAGATCCATATTTGCTCAACATAGACGGGTTTCGAACTTCAAACTTATACCCATACTGAAAAGCTCTTGGCACAAAAGCTTAGCCCCATATGGTACATTGACCCGAACAATGTCATCAGCAGATTCACAAGAACGGCAATAGGGGCCTCTGATCTTCCGGCCACCTGGAACTGCTCTCTGAATTACATTTGCCATGTTCTGGCATCTCTGGCAAATATGCATCTGGGAAGAATCACTTAGAGTGAAAAGACGCTCGTGCAGATTTGCGGATGCACCGTGAGCTATGAGGCAGTCACGCTCCATCTCACCAAACTTGATGCCACCAAATCGTTTACGGTCTGCAACAGGCTGTCTAGTGAGTGGGTGGACTGGACCAGTGTTGCGGAATTTTACCTTGTCTTCAGCCATGTGGATCAGTCGCTGATAGAACGTAGGTCCCATAAATATGAGAGACTGGACCACTTCACCAGTTCGACCATCATAAACTCTCTCGTTTCCCCATCTTGAAAACCCTGCCCTGTTGTGCATATTAGATAGAATTTCAATCTTTAAATCATACAGAAGAACCAAATGCAATGCAAAAGGGGGAAACAATTTTAAGAAACGATCTATAGTTGGGGAAACATGGCATGCCTTTATCACATAAATACCCATGCTACTCAACCTAGAAGTGGAAAGAATAACCCTTTTCTGGCCTCTTAATTCTAAGTGATTTTGGACAATTATTTGCAATACAACACCAGATCACTGCATACTGACATTAAGAAGCATCATCACCTATGAAGTTGGTCTGTAATGGCATCAACAGAGGGAGTGCAGAAAGGTGTGGCATGTCTCATTGAGCCACCACAGGCAATTCCCTTTCCCAAAGCCGCCTCTAATAATTGACCAGGAGTTTGTCGTGAAGGAAATGCATGTGGGTTAATAACAATATCAGGAACTATTCCTTGAATTGTGAAAGGGAAATTCTCTTGTGTCTCCAGAAAGCCTAGGACTCCCTTCTGTCCATGCATACTTGAAAACTTATCCCCCAGACACGGAGAACGAATCTGCAGAGCCAGGAACACATTGGAAAAATCAGGATAATTCTTGTTTGATGATGTAATTGGTTTTGATGATGATGGTAGAGACAAGCTCGCAAAAGGAATTCCAAAGAGTTGTCACCAAGATACAAATGAAGATAAAGAGTTTCTATAGTACCAAAACGACCTCAAGAACCTTGCCTAATATTTATATGTGAATGACCTTGCCTAAAAATTTCAAAATTAGGATATGAAAACCTTTAAATTCATTGTTTCGAATCCATATAAAGCATAGCAGCAAGAAGGTTCCACTAAACAAATTCTCAATTGTTCCAACCATAGGTACACTGTGAATGTATCCGAACTGAACCTACTGGGATGCAAAAAACACCGCAAATGCATAAGCCAGCCCTACCAATTCCTTCTCCCACAATAATGCAGCAGCTACAGGAAGGCATAAGTCTAAGTTCCCAACATAATCTGATGGTTACGTTTTGTATACAGTAGGTAGGAACTCAAATGAATATGTTATCGTCTGGTTGCAAATCATCCATGATCTCCAATATATCAAACAGTAGTCCACATGTACATACCTTACATGCATAATTGAATTTCCAGTGATAGGGCATGATGAACTGATGTCTGTATTGCATTAAAATGCAAGAAAGTAGATTTACCTGTCTCAGAGACACCACGGCAAAATTCTTTCCTTCATCGTTAGAAGATAATACAACTTTCTGCACCATACCTCTTTCAGTGTGCTTTAACTTGATACTATGATCAGCACCTGATTCCGCACATCTACCAATAACAATGTCTCCACTCTGCAGACTAGCACCAATGAAAGGAAAGCCATCATCATCAAGGCTGTCAACACGTCCAATCTTACTCTGTATCTTTCCAAAATTCACACAATCCTCCAACTTCCGCTTCTTATCCAAAAGTTCCTTGTTGTCAACCTCAGTCTTGTAACTTCTGATATGCTCGGATCGAAACATACCACGCTCTAAAGAGGCGCGGTTCATTACCAAGGAATCTTCTTGATTGTATCCTAGATGAACATTGACCGCTACAATAGCATTCTGGCCATTGAAGAACTGTGGCTTTGGCAGTGCTCGATTATGACCTATTAAATATCTAGGGTTTCCAAGACAGTCAGAAGTCATTGTTCTGAAAAGTGGCTTTTGGGGGTAGAACAATTGATGAGACAAAGTGTCCACTCTGATATTGGGATTTGTTGTGGAAAAACCAATTGCTTGTTGAGAATGTTTTTGAGCCTGGTAGAGAACTCTTCTTGCATGATCATGATTAGCAAAGGGAATAATTCCACAGCTTAAGCCTAGTAAGAAGGACATGTCAAGTTCACAATGCGTATACATTAACGGTTGCTTATCCCTAATATCCCTAATATCTGCCAAAAGATATGTGATACCCCAAGCAGTACGGCAGTCTTCTTCTTCTTCAGTTCCAATAAGCTCAATAATACCTTCATCCAGAAGATATTGGAAGGTATAATTTTCTACTTTAGACTCTTTAATCTTAGCCAAGTTCTCAATAACTATAAGAGGACGCAAAATCCTTCCAGCATCAGAAAAAATGCGCACTTCTCTTTGATGTTCATCTCTTTTGATTTCCACCTACATGAGAAAAACATTTGAAATGTCAGAAAAAAGCATAAAATTGTTTAAGAAAATTTAAAGTAGGGCATGTTGGTTTGCATACTCACGTTGAAATTCCAAAATAAGAGTAGAGCCATATTTAATAAGAATTGTTATTATTCCTCAATAGACTTGAATGCTAAACATATGAGGACAAATTAAAATAGAACTACTTTCCTTTCTTTATGAGGAAAGTTAGATTAAGTTTTATTCTGCATCAACAACCCTATAAAGAATTTGGAATTTCATAAAATATGACACAGTTGAAAACTGAGACAAGAAGAACCTGATGCGGCAATTCTTTCCTTCGTCGCATCCGTCTTAGCTCAGAAGCAAACATAAGAGAATTTTCACAAACTCCAACCCATTCTCCATTTAGAAATACTTTATCTTTCCTACCCAGTCTAGTGCAAGTATCATCAATGAGCTTCTCCATCCCAAAGTCAAACAATCTGTCCATTATAGGTTCTGATATATTTGTGCTGACAAGTCCCGTGACAGCCAAATTCTTTACAAGCCCACAATTTTCACCATCTGGGGTAGAGAGAAAGCATACCCTACCCCAGTGAGAAGGATGCCTGGAAGCAGAAAACTATATTAGAAAGTGACAACCACCTCATCTCCAATCATTTGATCTGCAATAGATGCTCAAAAAGTCCTACTTCTTGGATGAAGAATGTACACAAGTTACAATCTAAATCCAGGAAAAGACGTTTGAGAGTCAATTAAATATAAATATTTTATATCAATAGTTTTGAGCTCTTATGTGAAGTCAACATTGCAGCTACTGTTGTAGCAAGCAGATGTATCCTGGCCAGAAAAAGAATATAACTATAAAAGGAGACAAATGAAAAGCCAAAAAGAAACAATCATTAGATATAGAAATTCACAGACATTTTCATTGAGGATTCGTAGAATAAAGAAAAAAAATTTTGTAACAATGAATAAAGAGAATTTTGTGTCTGACTTACGGATATCTGGCATCCCCAACCTTCCCAGTGTATTGGACATGCTGCCTAGTTTTTCGCATGTCCACCACTGTTTGCAAGGGATTTGTACGCCCAAGATTTGCCACAACACCAGAAATCCTTTCTGTCCTCTTGAAAGGATGAGACCAAGCTCCAGTTGAGAATGCCCTTGAGAGACCATTAGTGACTATTGAAGCATCTAGATAATGCTCAATTGGGCGCACAACTCGATCTCCATCCAGGTCTCTCCGTAAGACCTTTTCCATGCGTTTCCGAGCATGTCCAATATGCACTTTCAGCTCTCGCTCAAGTAACTCACCAGCTAATTCAAACCTTTTGTTTCTAAAACTATCCCTGTTTTCACATTTTCTGCGGCCAGAATAGGCCTCTAAAAGGCACTTCAACATATATCCAAGAAATCGAGCCTTTTGTGAAGTGCTATGGAGACTAGGAAACAAATACTTGTTAATGCACTCTTGGACAGATTCTTCCGGAGGAAATCTGGTTCCTTTTATCTGTTTACCAACATAAGTCAAGGCCTCACCAGTCCTGCGGAAGCCCTCACATTTATCATTAGCATTAAGAACTGTGGCAAACAGTATGTTTGTAATGCCAGTGTCTTCAATGTCATAATCAATCAAATCTATAATTTCTTTGTCAGATTTGACATTAAGTGCAAAAAACAAAATCCAGACAGGGATCTCTGTTGACAAGAAATAAATAGTAAGGCCTTTCTTCTCCCCTTTGACATCGTCAACCTTAGAAAGATCCACAAGTCTAATAAGTAATCTATTTCTCTTAACTTCTGATTTGTACGAGACAGTCCAAACTTGATTATTTGAAATCCAAAGTCTCTTCATACAAATTTGCTCTTGTGCAATGAAAACCTGAAATAATCGGGACATAAACTTCATGTTATCACAGCAGAAATAAATTCTAGATACCCAAGAGAAGTCAACAAACTGTAGAGCACATACAAAGAAATCAACAATCCAGGAAAAAAAAAAGAGATCAATAATAAAGGAAGAAACAGGAAATACAAAAAGAATACAGTATATCCAACCAACAACATCATTTAATCCAGTATTACAATGCCAAAGAAGAAAGATATACCAGTTAGCGAATCAAGTGCAGTACAGTACAGTACAGGAACAAGGCTCCAACTAGCACCAAAAAAATTTGCAAGTCTACCTGTTCTAAAAGAATTGTTTTACATCCAAGTTTTGAAATTTGTAAACAATAAGAGTTTATCCCATTTGAGAATCAAATAACACTACATTAACCTAATTTTCATCTTCAGAATAATAAGCTTGACCAAAGGATCTGAAAACAAAATTGTCACCTTCTCTGCACCCTTTATCAAAAAGTAGCCTCCATGATCAAAATCACAATCACCATTTTCAACTGTTTTCATCCAGCAGAGCTCAGACATCACCATTACAGGGATCCTTCCAATTATGATATCCCTGCTCTCTGTGCTAAGGATATCTTTTTCCAGAAATTGCTCTTTTCCAGTTTTGAACTTGTCACTTCCAGAAAGTCTTGGAGTGAATATCTGAAAAAATTGCAGGTTCATATCAACATCAAATAAGTATTTCAAGTTGGACTAGGATAGAACATCACAATAATATAGAATTATTTTCCTTTTTCCTCAAACGTATAAAGCCTATATAAATGAATGCTTAATACGAAGATCCCAACCACAACACTCACAACTCTCTATTATCTAGGATTTGTCTCAACTAAATAAGATACATTTCCAGACCGCTCAGTCACTCTATCCTATAGACAACCAGAAAAACTCCAAAAGATTAAGAACTTATCCACATGGATTAATTTAAAGTTAAAAGCAAAATGCTTAAGGACATTTCAAACTTCAAGAATTTAACCCAACATAAACACATGCCAAAATGATCAGCTCTGAAGAATTTTATTGCCATTACCACCACAGGTAAGCACCATCTCATCTAAAAGCTTATTGCAATAAAATTCCTCTTCCTATCAGATCCTAAAATTATCCAAGATTTTGCCCGAGCAATACCAGCTTGTTGCTTTGAGATAGAAAAATGTAGTTTAACAAAAGTCTATTGAAAGATACTAATGGCCTTGCTGATAAGATACAATAATATGAAACTATTGTCCAGATTCAGTGTTTCAACATTGTCAAGAAACCAAAAACAGCATCAGTATAAACACCAATGGAATCCGAATAACAAGCTTGTCGTAAGAAGTCAAACTCTGAAAAAAAGGAAGCATAACAATACTCGCCTGAAGAGTTACAGTCAACTTCATTCTTGCAGAATAAGTCATATTTTGTAGCCTGGCATACCTAGGAAGCATCTTATGTTCACTGTTTTCTGTACCACCCCAGAAGCTTGGTCGATCAAGAGTAACATTTCCGAATTTTACCGAAGCATATCTCCATCCATTCTCTCCTTTCCTTGATGGATCAAAACTAGGATGAACAGTGAGCTCACCAAAAGAATCAAAGACTCTTTGAAGGCCATTGTTAATGAAGTCATTATAAGAGTTAATTTGGTGACTTATCAGGCCATACTCATCAAAAAAAGATGTTGCTGCCTTTCTACAGAAATTCTTTAAAAATCCTTCACCCAAATTGCATATGCTTGCTGGATCAACAATCTCATCATCATCCGTATCCATGAAAAGATCTTCCACGGCATCAGATGACATTCCCATTTAATCCAAAATCTAAAACAAAATTAAAAAAAAAATATCAACAACGAGTCATAATAGCAAATGGATCAGTTAACATTCAGACCCTCCTATCAGTCTAAGTATGGCAGAGAAAAGGAGACAATCTGCATATTTGAGGCACTAAAGGATGAAACGGGAACCACTATAGCCAGCAGAGAAATTTTTCTCAGCACTGCATCATTATTTGTAAAATTAAAATACCTCTCAGTTATATTTGTCTGCCGTTTGTGTTTGATTATAATCTACTTTTCCTTAGAAAAGCTGTTTATTGCTTACTTAGAAAGCCAATGTAATTACATGATTTTGAATTTTTATGCAATAATTTAAAAATGACGGATATGGTCGAACCTCTCGGATCATCCAGAAACTTAAATTGCAACACAAACACATCAAGAATGATGTGGTCGGGAACAAATCATTTTTTTGCAGTTTGAGTTAACACTTGCAAAGCCTAAAAGCAAATGCACAACACTACGTGATTTATAAAAATACGAATATCTTCGTAACAACTGGAAGTTTAAGCAATTGACCAACTGAAAAGGGTGGGCAAAGCTCTCAACCATTCTCACAAATTCAATTCGCAATTAATTTGAGACAGTGAACAAAAGTACCAGGACATGCATGAACGGATAACCCAAGTCTGTTACCCAGCAATCCAACCTTGTCCTCAGAAAAGCAGTCAAAACAACCAACTCAAAATCCTTAAAAGGATTGAACTTTCTGCGACCATCAATCAAAGAAAAGAAAGGGACAAACAGGAAACAGAGTGGAGTTTGTTTGTGGGTTTTTGAACAGCAATTGAACAATTTTTACGTTAGAAAAAAACAATACCCAGTTAAAATAGTTTAACAAGAACGACAACTTCACCCTTTCCTCTCATGTCTATTTGATATGACCAGAGTATATACAAAAACAGTAGCAGATTAGAGGGGTTTTAATAGAATCAACACAGAAATGCAGGTACATGAAGCAAGGCTAAACACAAACTATGAATGAAAAAGTTTAACCTTTAAGCTTCTTCAGAATGTATTATACACTGAAGAGAAAGAAGTCAAAACCCGCAAACCGCTTCTGAATAAGACTGGCCTCTTTCCCTGCCAGAAAACTCCCAGTTTAAGACGACTATGAACTCATCTTCACACAATGCAGGCTAGATTCTTCACTCACCGAGTCTCTCTCTCTGTGTGGGAGACCGGACGACGATGACACGACCCGTCGAGTCCCTAATCGTAACAGGCAAAAGACAATTAGACTCTTTGACGTTTTATTTTACTAAAAATATAAGATTACAAATATCATAGTTTTTTTTAAAATTAAAATATTATAATTTTAATATAAACATATATTTACTTTTAACAGATACATGTAAGTAAATAATGATACATTTTCCATAAAAGCAAATTCTTTTACAACTTAAAAATATTATAAATTTGTAAAACAAAACCTTAAATTTAAGTATTGTCAAATCTAAATTTGAAAAGAAAAATTTTACTTGCAAATACACTAAATGAGATTTTAATCTTTATAATTTTGATGATAATAAAATATATTGCTATAAATAAATGTATTTTTTGGTGATATTCGTAGTTTTATTATAATGAAATTAGGTTAATAACGAAGTTTAAAAGAAGAGCAAATTGAGAAAAAGAGTTCATTGAATAATTAACAATCAATGATTGTATAAAATGAGCATACATGCAATTCAAGTTAAAAACTAAGGATAAGGAGGAATCAAACATATTAAGACTTATTCAAATCATTGCAATTCTTTTGTAACTTTATCTTAGTTATTTCAATGAATTAAACTCAATCATTACATTATCATTTGCATATAGAACGTAAATGCATAAATTCTTTTATAATTAAAAGAAATTTTTTTTTGAAAGTTAAGATGAATTTTATTAACAAGGAAAATAAAGTTTAAATGTTACATATCTCAAAAAGACCTTAGTGTTAACAAAGCTGCTTAAGTAACTGGTTGAAAACAACAAGAGGTAGAGGAGGAAATGACAGCCTCACAAAAATAGGAATTAAAACTGAGGGGTAGGAGGCTATCATAGAACTTTAGTTAATTACGTTAAATCAAAAGGAGATTTTCCCCTTATAGCGAGGTTAGGCGATTGGAGGAAGCTAATATCAGCTTTAACCTATGAGATTACTACATAAAACACATAGTTGGTTTAAGCTGGGGAGCCTATCATTGGTCCATAGCTTGTTTAATATGGCTACCCAATGGATTGTAGATGCTTTAAGAATTAAAACGTTTTTCCAAATACAATTTGCCTAAGGAATAGAGGGGAAGTGATTTTTGGTTTCTTCTATGTATGATTGAGTAGTAAATGTAATAGATCTATGGAGGATCCATATAGTTTAATCTTCCAACGTAGGATTTAGGAGGTGTTTCCCTCTAAGATTAGTGATATACTTGCCTCCTTGTATAATGGTAGAAACTTTAGTTTATAAGAAGCATGTGCCCTTAGAGAGTGAAGATCAATTTTATGGAGTAGAAGGTTTATAAGGGACCAATTGTCACTCCAAAACCATGAATTCAACCATTGCTTTTTATGCTTTCAAAAGCCAAAAGTTGGAATTCGATATGTAGTATGAGTGCATCCATTTTACCTAAAGGCGTTCATTATTTAAGAGTAATCTTCATATCCATTTAACCATTAGAACTTGATTTTTGAGTTTGAGTGAGGCGAGGCCTTGTCCTCCTTCTTGGAAGGGAGTAGACTCTATCCCAAGCAACTTTAGCTCCATAAGAATGGTTAATGTTCCCTACCCAAAGGAAACATTTAACAATTTACTCTTGTTCCCTCACCAATTTTTTGGGCATGATCATATGAGAACCCTAGTACTTATGGAGATTGGATAGAATAAACTTGGAAAATTGAATCCAATAAGTTAGTGATGTAAACTTATTTTGCCAAGTTCCTACTCTTCTTTTGATGTGTTCTAATAAAGAGGAGCATTCTTTGAATTTGGGCTTTCTTTGGAAAATGGGTAGACCCAGGTAACTAAATGGAAGTTTATGAACTTACATACTTGTAATATCCTATTTAAAAGGAATGTTAGTAACAACTTTAGAAAAAGCAATTTTAGTTTTATGGAGGTTAATTTTCAGGCCAGACATGGAAGTGTATTGGTTTAGAGAGCTAATGATGACTCTTAGAGAGTAAACGTCAACTCCATAAAGAAACAATAGGTCATTAGCATAGGCTAAGGTAAAGAGCTTGAGGATTTTACATTTGTGATGGAAGGAAAAAAGTGGGGAGGTGAGAATGTTTCTCTAACAAATTTTTAAGAAGACTTTTAAGGCAATGGAGAAAAGATAAGGAGATAAGGGATCTCCTTATCTAATACCTCTAGCTCCTTTGAAGATATTAATGGGTTCTTTATTAACCAAGACATTAAAAGAAGTGGTTATAATGCACTTTTTGATCTAAGATATAAAAGTGTCAGGGAAGTTAAAGGCTTTTAGATAGTTAAGAATCAATTCCTAGTCTAGAGAATCAAAGGATTTGAACAGGTCAATTTTTTTGGCACAACTTCTGATTTTTATATTAGAGTGATAGTCTTTAAATAATTTTTAGGCTAGGAGTAGGTTGTTATTTATCAATCTGCATTGGATAAAGGCCCCTTGATTTGGACTAATAATTGATCTAAAGAGTTTATCAACCTATCTCCAAAAACTTTGGATATGAATTTGTAAATTAGATTGCAACATGATATGGGGCAATAGTCTTGTGGGTGAAGTGGCTATCCAACTAAGGAATTAGACATAGGTATGTCTTGTTCATTTTCCTGAGCATTCTCTGGTTGTGAAAGAACTCTAGGACGATATCTACCACAACTTGTTCAGTGATATACTAGGTTTTCTAATAGAAATAAGCATTGAACTAATCTAGTCTAAATGCTTTATTAGATCCCATTTTAAGAACTACCTTCCTTATTTCCTCATAGGTATGAGAAAGATTGAGGTTTCCTCTCGTATTCTAGTGGTACTATACACTTTGATGGATTGGATTGAGGAAAATGAGTTATCAGGAGTACCTAGGAGGTTTTTAAAGTAGTTGAAGGCTTAACCTTATAATTCACCCTGACTAGTAATCTCCTTTCCCTATTGACCAGTGTAGACTTTGATTATGTTTTTTTTCCTGTGAGTTATAATTGTATTGAAGAAGAATTTAGAACATTTTTCTCCCTCTTTTAATCACTGAGTTCTAGCTTTTTGTTTGAGATATAAGGAGTGTAAGGTAGGAGTCTGAGTGTATTCATTGAGTGTCACTTCCTTCGGTAGCCTTAGAGATTTATCACTAGGATAATTGTATAACTCAAGTTGTAGAGCTTGAAGGTTCCTTTTTGCAATCTGTAATATGTTTCCAACATCAAGGCAAAAAGCTCTTTTTAGGGATTTGAGCTTGACTTTGACTATTTTTTGTTTAGAAAACAATTGAAATGCTTTGCAACCTTTGATAATTGTATCAAAACCTTTATTGGCCACCTCCTAAAAGTCGTCCAATTCTACCATTAGGTTGTAGAATTTAAAGGGGGATTTGATGGGGATAAAGGGAGGGAGGTTTCTAGTTTCCATGAAAGAAGCTCCCTCCCAAGAGTAAGGGTAGGTTGGCATAATCGGAAATAGTCCTGAATTAATGCCATAATGAGTTCCTTTGGTATTTTAGGTTGGAGGCATAAATAATGGATACTAGGAAGGGGGTAGTCACCTTGGTGAGAGAGTACTTCAAGTGGATAAGTTGGTCTTAGGAATAGAGGGGTATGGATCAAATCCTCCCATTAATGTAGAGGGAATGGACAAAAAAGACCATTTATTGCCTAAAAAGCTTAGATACTCTTTAAGAGAGGAAGCCTTTATTTTAGTTTCTTGTGGAACAAAAAGGATTAGTTTTTTTCTTTTATGATGTTTTTGACACTCTCCTTTTTCTAGAGGAATATTTAGTTCTCTAAAATTATAAAAGAACATATTTATGAAGGGGTAGGGAGCGAGGCTTCTTCATCTTTCTTTTTTTCTATTTAATTTTCTACTAGTTTTAGGTATATTGTGGGAGAGGGTGGTATCCTCCACAACAGAATCAACTGGATGGTTAGATGGGCTATTAACTATAGATATCATCTTTGGTTTACTAATGAGATTAATTGTAAGCTCTCCTTGGGAATCCTAATAGGGAGATTAATATCATTGACAACTTCATCAGGGAGGAGAGTAGAAGAGGCCATATTGTTTGGATGTTTTGTTTGGTCCTTCGGTAGGATTATTATTATTTGGGGATCCCTGACAACGATGTCAAAATTGACAGCGCATCGTAACACTAGTCAAAATAAAAACTAGACTACTACTATAGCAATGGTAAGTCTAGATCGATTCCACATAGAGTGTGTAAAATTGTTGAAATGAAAATAATAGGTGTTTAGGTTTGTGGGGTTTTGGTTTTAGAAATAAGAAAATAAAATAAAGCTAAAATAACTAACAAAAGCAATGTAAAGAAAACATGTAAAAAAATGACAAAATTGGGGAATTCGGTAAGGACCCAATTCTTTGGTTCAATCTCGGCCTACATCCTAATTAAACATATTTCATTGATTAGTTATTCTCTAACTTCTTACTATTAATCGTAAGTTAATAATTAACCCGAATTTTCCCTTAGGTAGTGTTTAATCAAGATACAATCGTTAATTAAACTTAACAACCGAATAACCTAGAATACGATCGTTAGATTTAATTAGGCGTAGCGTTATGAATTATGAAAACTGATTAATCAAGGCAAGAACCACATACGATGCGTCATTTAACCTAGGTTATGTTATCCCTAATAATTACGAATCATTAGTCGCGGCATATGAATTTCAACATAACAATTACTTATTATATCGAAATTCTAGCAATGGGTTTGCAAATAAACGATTCAATGAATACATTAAAATAATCTTTCAATACCCAATTCAATTAACACAAGATAACATAATCAATTCCTAATAAGAGAAAGAAACAACGAAAATAATGAAATACACTTAACCAGAGTCGTCAACGTCGATGTCACCTCTGAATCGGCTTCGGGACGTCTAACTCTCTATGGGTCTTTCCGAAAAAAATGCTCCCACCGAAGACTCCCTGTAGCTATTGCGCCTCCCTTCTTTCTCTATTGCGCTACTGTTCTGTTTATCCCATTTATTTTATGGTCTATAACACTATTCACTCTCCTTTAAAAACCTACGCACAGTCTTTTTCTACTGTGCGACTGCATTTTATCTTAGCTTATGTCTCCATATTACGCGTTTTGCTTCCTTTGTCCTTCACGTCTACGTTGCATTGTTTCTATCTTCAGGTTGTGCATTTTTGGCCCTTGTCCAACGTCTGCTTTTATTCATCCATGCTTCTTGTTGCCAGCTGCTGCATGCCGTTTTGCTCCTACTTATGCACTGCATGCAACATACACGTAAGCTGCGTTTTATCTCCCAATAGCTAGCATTTTGGTGCTTCCATTGTTGTTGGTGCATGAAACACGTTGTTCACGTGAAACAACGTTTACGCTGTTTGCATGAACAACGTCATCATTTATGTTGTTTGCATGAACAAAGTAATCCTGCAATGTTTTATTCTCTTGTGTTCTTCTTCTGTTGTCGTTTCGTGCTTCCACCTGCTACAGCCTTCCATCTTTGTTTTACCATAATTCTAAAATGCTTTCCATTAAATTCACGTTCTTGCATGGCATGCATAGTGCAGATTTTCTACTTCTTTGTGTTTTAATTTTTTCTTGTCTTCTTCTTGTCTTTTAATTTTCTTCTTCTTGCTCCGTAAAGACAAGTAAAAATTAATATTCAAAAAATGACTCAAATATTATGCTTTCGACACACTTTAACTTTTTTACTTCTGAATTGTACCTAAAATCACATACGAGTCAAAGTGAGTATATTTTTTTAATCGCTAAGTGTTATGAAATAATTAAATAATCAGTTAAGTACCTATCAATTTACCCCACACTTAGCTTTTGGCCATCCTTGGGCAAAACATTAAAATTAAACTCAAAGACCCAAACACATTTACCCATCTCTTATATTTCCCAAGAGCACATAATCACAAACAAAGATGAACGACTTTCAAAAATCACAGTAAGAACTTAACATTCTAAGCTTCTACTCATAATTAATCAACATTCAATACCTTTAAAAATCGAGCAATCTAATGGTAGATTCAGAAAATATGTTTAACTAAAATATATCCATGGGTACACTTAACATCATTCATGATCATGTCATTCCATAACTTTGCATATCATTTCATTTCTCCACCACTAATGTTTACATGCAAAATCATGGATTAAAGGACTTTTCAAGGTTATAATGTGGGCAAAGATAAGGTGAGATGTATTTGGTCAAGCAGTATGAAAGCTATCCAAGCTATGGAAACAAAAGTAACACTCAATATACTATCAAGTGAAAAAACCAACATTAACTCATAATTGTGTACATCAACCATGATGAATGCAAAAACAAGTTTCACAACTCAAACTCGAGCTCTCATACGTAAACCACATGAAGTATATACCAATCCGAAAGGATCACTAATACAATTGATGACAATACATTGAAACCACAAATAGTGACCCTTCCAAGCCAACATCTCCCTCATATTCAACATACTCAAATAACCCATTTAATACAACTTTAGGAGGATGCATTAAGTATGAAAACCTTGCAAACTGCTTATACACTTCCTCCTTGATACATTTATTTAAACAATTTTCTCTCTTTTTCTTTTTTTCTTTTGCTTTTCTCTTTTCTTTCTTTCCTTTCTTTTCTTTTCTCTTATAAAAATTAAAATAAACTTCATCAACATGATAATTTCAATGATAAGACATAAAATAACATCCCAATCACTATAGCCAATCCACATATATGTACACTCCCACACTTAGAATTTTGTACATCCACAAACTCAATAATAACAAATGTTCCGCTAGTTTTATGACTTGGTTAGGACATTTGGTTAAGAATAAAGCATATAATGTGGTTGATACAAAAAGAAAGGCTAATAAGCTCAAAGGGGCCTTAACAAGGGAAAAATCATGTTAATGGGATCTATTTAGCTAATGTAGCTTATAAAGCAAAGAATGCCTACTCATTTCCATGTTAATGCATGTGATAAAAATATGGTCTCAAATAGAAACTCAAAGTAAAGTCAGGATGTACATGTCATGAAGGTCACACATTATCAAAAGACAATGAGACTAATATGGATGTGTTAGTCTAATAAGGCTCAAAATCTCACCGACTTTGTCTACCACTAGTCACTACTCTTCTAAACATAATACATATCGACCAATCACAAGAGTAAAAATACAAGCTAAAGTTGCTATGAAATTCTCTAGTCAATTACACTCTAATTATGACTATGTAATCCTAGAAGCAACAGAAAACGAGAAAATGTTTGTTTGTTTGTTTTATTCTTTCTCTCATTTTGATTGAAAACTTAAAACAAGTAAAACAAACAAATTCAAAAACACACATGCATAAAAAATAATGCGAAAATGTAAAGAAAAGAAATTTACTTCCTTTGGGTTGCCTCCTGAGAAGCGCCTTTGTTTAAGATCACTGGCTTGACTACATGTTTCCTCCTCACGTGATAAAATTATGATCTTCAAGTGTCACCTGCGACTCCTCCACGTGAGGTTCTTCCGGATAGGGCCTTGTTTGATGATCCGTCATATTCAGCATCTTCTCTATCCTCTGACTTTCAATCTTGACTGAGTCCATGCACTCTGGAAAGATCTCAAATGTCTCTTCACCTTTTTCTTCCTCATTTAATTCCTCCAATCTGTTATGTAAAGGTGAAGAGTTAGTCTAAAAAATAATCATAAACTCAGCACTTACCTCCGAGCGAAATGATATGTCTTTTTCTAGTTCAAGCTCCTATCAACTTCTTCTTCACATACAATTCCTTGAGTATTGCTCTCAAAATTCTCAAGCTCCTCATCACTCTATAAGGCTTCCGCACTAATGTCCATTGGATATACCTCAGGTTGATATGGTTGCTCCTCTTCCGTTTATGATTCTAAGTAGTTGATCCTCACTGCCATTTCACCCATTATGTAATGCCAGACTCTTTAAGCCTTTTGTATTGGTCTGTACTTAGAGATACTACTGTGTATTTATATATATATGGTTGTATATGAGTTCAAGAAAATGTATTTGAATCCTTTAGGTATATTTGTCAATGATATATAATGTTATATGCCCTTGTATGAACTTAGAGTTCATCAGTATGCGAAATCTTGGAGATTTCTGACATATAAGCTTCTAAGTGTGTAAAAGCGATTCCATTGGATGGATATGGTCATGGTGGCTGAGTTAAATGTGTTCTAATGCCTTAGAGGTTATTAGACATGATTTATAAACTTATTGGACACTTAGAAAGCTTAATTTGAAAAGTTGATGTACATAAGGGCTTATTTATAACATGTTAAACGTTAAAGGACTTAAATGTAATTTTTCAATTCTTAGAGAACTAATATGTAATTTTGGGACTAATATGTTCCAATTCTTAGAGGACTAATATGTAAAGGTCTTAATTATAATTTGCAAAATTTTGAGGACCAAAATGAAAATAAAAGTTTTGGTCATTCTCAAATTTTGGGCTTAATTGCAAATTTAGGAAAAGTTTGAAAGGTATAATGGTAATTTCATATAAACTAAGGGCAAAAAGGTAAATTCACAATATTTAGTCAAAGAAGAGTCAAATTCTAGACCCTTCTTCTTGTGTGTCACCGTGCACCCCATTATTTGGCATTAAAACACTTTGTTTTAATTAAAAGAAAGGAGAAAAAAGAAGAAGAGAGGAGGAGAAGAGGAAGTTTCGGCCATCACTTAATCTTCACCAAGTTTTTGATTCTCCAACTCAAACCAATGTGTTCTAAGTTAATTTGGGGACAAAGAAATCAAATTTATCATTAGATTTGAGAAATTCTCAAAGGATTTCAAGATATCACCAAAGTAAAGTTTAGGTAAATTTTGTCTCATCTCTCTCTACATTATGATTTTGAGTTTGATGTTAAGATATGTTGTTCTCCATGCTTGAATATGCATGAAACACAGTTTAGATGAATGAAATGAGTAATGGAAAAGCTTCCTTAAACCAAAACCAAAATGCCCTATCTTTGGTGAAAGTTTGTGAATTTTGAATTTTTTTAAAATTGATGGTTTAAATGAACTCTATGATGTTAATTGTATATGTATAATGTGAATTGATGATAAAAAATGAGGAACATGTACATTGGAAGGAGGCTTTCAAGTATATGCCTTTAGGTGTTTGATAAAATGCCTAAGTGAACTTGGCTTAGGATTTAAGGATTTTGATGGTGTGCATTGGAA